>CM076571.1:175966193-176134401 GCA_034641835.2 Pinus albicaulis | reverse complement strand
ATGGTTGTCCTAATAATACATCAGAAACATCAATAGGAGCAACGTCACATAATACCTCATCCGTGAAGGGCTTGATGCTATAGGGAAGGCGGCACTGCTGGCTGACGCGGAGATCTCGTCCTTGGTGAAGCCACTCGATGGTGTATGGATGTGGGTGAGCTGTGGTCGGCAAGCCCAACCGCTTCACGGCATCTACTGAAATGAGGTTCTTTTGGCTCCCATTATCGATAATGAGCTGTACAGGGGAGCCCTTTACCCACATATGGGAGTGGAAGAGACGTTCCTCCTCCTCTGGATCTTCCGGTTCCTCCTTCTGGACCTTTGTAGTGGCAACAGTGGCGTTGGGCTCCGCATCAATAATCTATTTCCCTTTTTCATTCCCCTTTTCAGGTTCTGATTTGGAGTCGGAGCATGCATCTGACTCAGAAGCCCTCATCTCGGCCACTAGCGACTGCTTGGCCCGACACTCACTTGTGTTGTGAGTGGAGCTCTTATGGAACTCACACCACTTTTCCGTGTCCTTCTTTGGCTTTACGATGTTGTTCTTTTCTTGTGGCTTTGACGGGTTGTCTTTAGCCTCCATGCTCTGTCCTTTGTTCTGCGGTTTGGAAGCACCTTTTCCTTGCTTTTGATTCGCAGATCCAAAGTCTCGCTTCTTCTGTTTGAATTTCTGCTCAATCTTGGCAGCATACCGGTATGCCGTACCAAGCGAAGAGATGTCGAGGAACTCCATTTCCTCCTGAATGTATCTGTGCAGACAACTGCGATACTTTAGCACCAAATGTTTCTCTGAATCTTTGATACCCAACTTTGTGCGCGGGGTATGGAACAGATTCGTCAGCTCGTGCACATCTTGATCCCTTTGTTGTCGCAGCGTGGTCCATTGTATGTACTTGTCCTCATAGCTCCCCACGGGATAGTACTGTTCCTTGACGGCGTCTCGGAAAGAATTCCAAGTTGGTACGGCCGAGAACAGAGCGGGTTCTGTCTGGTCCTTGTTCTCACAGTAGGTTTCCCACCAGTCCTTAACATGGGGGTAGCTTTGAGGAGTGCAAAAATAATCTTCTCCCGGTCTGAAAAGTCATGAACCGAGAAATATCCTTCTAACAGATTCAACCATCTATCTACGGCATCCGTGTCTATTTGACCCTCAAATATGGGAATGTCAAAATTTACTTGTACCTTAAAGTCGCCGACTCGGAGTAGCTCTTGGATGCGAATCTTGTACATGAGTGAAGCGACAGTTGAAGGATGCGAAAAGTTATCCATCATCGCGTTCCTTTGTTTTGAGGGCCTCCTCAAGCAATATTTTGATAGGATCTCCTGCTCCCTCATCTTTCTTTTCATCCCCCATGGGCGTCCAGTGAGGTTTGCGAGGCTGATCTTTACAAGGGATTCCACCGAGATCAAGCCCTAGCTCCTTACCCGACCTCATTAGGGGACATGCGAGAAAGGATCGAAAAAAACGGTCGCTCACGATACAGCAGTCAGTTGCTGGGAGCAACGGAATAAACACATAACCATAAATACAGAGATGCAGCGGAAATAACACTTCATTTCATTAATATCAAATAACAGAAAGATGCTTACAGACATAATGGAAATAAAATAGCTAGGGTGCTGGTAGCGAATCTCCGAGAAGAGATGTGGTGGCTACAGACCTCTGAACTGTGTTACAATGAGGCTCGAGGGCCTATTTATTGTTGAGAAACAATGGAGACCTAAGCATCCCAAAAAACCCTAGGAGATGAGCGCGCCAAAACTATCGGCCTGTTTGGAGGTAAATTGGTCTGACTTCCCACAGACGTAACTTTGGCATACTATCTCTGTTTGACGCACATGATACATCATTAGAAAGCTCTATCCGAGGAATACAGCTTTCGAGAAAATTCGTTGGTGCTTTGATACCCAAAAAACGTCGTTTAGGGCCTCAAAGACTCCCGGAAGTTAGGGACCAGAAAAGCTGCTAAAAATAGTAAGTTATGCAGCGAAAGAAAGCAGAAAGAACGATGGTGAGGCCAAGAATGGAATAGGTGGGTGGCCACCAATATCCCTGGATCATTATGGTATATTTGAGAAAGAGATGAAGGAGAAACTAGATAAGTATGACAAGAGTTTGTCAAAGGCAAAAAAAAGTTGAAGAGAAGCCTTCCTTTGAGGAAGGTGGTAAAAAACACAAGGAAAAGGAATTTGTAGTTACAGTCTGAGAGAAAAAATCTGAAAGGGTAGGCCAAAGAGTTGGAAGACCAAACGGACATGATTCAAGAAGAACTGAAGAAAAGAGGGTTGAAGATTAGATTGGTAGATGAACTTGAGATACAACTTGTTGCTGAAGATGAAGTACCCAAGGACTGAGGAGTTGATCTAAAATATTTTTGTTTAAGTTTACAGCTTGCAGGTAACACAAATTTTGGGTTAGAAGATGAGTTTTTGAAGCAAATTACCAAATATGTATCTTCAGCCTGATCATGCAGTTTCGTAGCGAGGTTAGGCTTGAGGGCTGAAATTCGCTACGAAATTTCTTAAGAATGTTTTTTATTTAAAAAATGACTTCTATGGAGATCTAAGGAGGAAAATCGATCGTATTTAGTTATTTTGACCTGAAAAATAATTTTTCATTAGCAGAGGGGGAAGAAGAGGTTAAATGGAAAAAGTGGGCACACTACAAAATTTCGCTACGAAATTGCCTAATGTCACTCTGTTTTTGCAGCGAAATATTTTTAAAGAGTTTTGAAGGTTTGAAAGGCATATGGAAGGAAAAGCAGCCACCTAAAGACATCCAAGAAGACAGTGGGCCATCCCAATAGAGATCCATTACTTGGCAGATGTGTCACTCATCCAAATCAACATGAAGACAAAGTTCTAAATAATGTTTATCTTTTCCCAAAAAATAGGACAATTGTTTCTTAAATATTGGGGGTGCATTCATGTCTTAGTGATGGATAATGCCACTCGAGTACCTCATATTTATCCATTTAATTTTCCCACAACTAGAAAAGTGGATGAAATAAATGTAAAATAGAGTCCTATTAGGAGAATAAGTCTTTAATGACTAGGTGTCTTTTTATGTTCCAGAAATGTAGTTTTTAGTTATGATTAGGTGTCAAAGTCATGGTTCGATGATCTAGCCAGTTAGGCAGATCCTATGTAAGAAAAAAATGTCTATTTATAGTTATAAAATTGAATGATAAAGGGTTGGAGAATGCTTTTGACACTACTACTATTATAAATCTTACATATCAGTAATAGAAAAACAATGATTGTTTTTTGCTTCACTTGAGATTCTTGAGATGTTTCAAGAGTTTATGTGTTTCCTTTTATCTTGCTTCCAGTATCTTGATGTTAAATTAATCAGAATTCATGTTACGTATGCTCTGACTTCCTTTTAGCATTGAGCTATTTATTATCTCCATGTGTTAATGTTGTCCTTTCATTAAAACAGAAAAAGCTCTAGTTTCCATAAGTATATATACTTGTCATTGAATTCCTTTTACTGACTCCATGAGCCCAATGGTAGCGAAATATTTCCCATTTTTCACCTGCACTCAAATACACTAAGACACTCACAGAGTTAGCCATCTATTTAAGACCTAATTGAGAAAATCATTAGCTAAATTGAGAAAGCCCTCTTAGGTTGAAGAGGCTAATTCAATCAAAATTTGGTTTGAAAGAGTTACTCTAAGTTCTCTGGTGGAGCATCCCATTAGGACAAATTTATAGATAACAAACCTAATTACTAATTACACGTAATTCATAAAGGCTAGGTTAAAGCTAAAAAATCTATAGAAGCGAAGACACTACAAATTAGTCATAATTGGAGTAGAAATTTATAAAGATTTGATATTTTATTTAGCATTGGATAAATATTAAAATGTTACTGAATTAATTAATATTTTTATGTATTAATAATATAGATTTATTTTAACTTTAGAATTATTAAATTTAATTATTTATTTGTATGTTATATATTAATATTTACATAGTAAAAAAAATTATATAATAATAAATTTGATATTTTCAATGTTTCATATATGTGAGAGAGTTTAAAATAGATTTACTATGTTATATATGGTTTACATCATACTTTAAGCAATACAACTAAAAAATATGAAATCATATATATATATATATATATATATATATATATATATATATATCATATTGATATGTCGACATGCCGTTACAATATATGGTTTACATAATACTATAAAACAATTATATATATATATATATATATATATATATATATATATATATAATTGTTTTAAAGTATTATGTAAACCATATAGATTTAGCTAGCAACATCGTCAAACATGTCATTGGGTAGGTCGTTTCAATTTGGTCATTGGGAAACCAGATATTTTTTACCACCTACCAATATCGTAATTAGTCTAATTTTTAAAAATTTGCAGTAGTACTAGTATCAGTAAAGTATCTACAATACTAATGTAAAACCAAAAACTTAAAATAAACATTTAGACTCAAGAAGCCGAAGAGGTGAAAGGAGTTCGTTCTTTAGCACTATAACATTGAGGAGCATGAGGAGTAGTGGGAACCGTCACTTCAGAAGTTGATTTATCTTATTCTAATATCTGCTGGAAGCTTTCTTTCCAATCCAACTGTGAGGCCAGAGGCCAACCTAAATCCAACCATAAACCTTATTAATTGCACCCCAAGTTAGCTAAGAGACTGTTTTCTCTGTTACCCATTTTCAGCATGTGAGAGGTGATAACATAATTGAAAGAGAGAAGTAAGGTTCTCACCTAGATTATCAAGTTGATAAGCCTCTAATTTTTGGAGATTTTCTTGATAGGGGCACCTTGAAGAATATTGTGAGCTATCTGAATAACCAATTGAGAATCATCATGGAGTTGAAGTTTTGAAAATCTTGCCGAGATAACGATTTGTAGTTGTATTTCCATTGCTAAGAACTCAAATTCATTATTTATATCTATTATCATAACCAATAGTGTAAATTATTAGCACATTGTGATTTTGGTCTTGGAATAAACCTCTAAACCCAGCTAAACAATGGCTTCCTTTGGAAGCCCCATCAAAAATAAGAGTCACAAATCCCTCTAGTGGAGGAGGGTAACTAGAAGAAGAGGAACATTGGGGCTTAAGAGGCTTAAGAAAGGCATGAGAGAGCATGGATGGGGACAAATCAAGTTGATTCATAATATGAACATCTTGTAGAGGAGCTTTCCAATCATATTGAACCCAAGTCTTAGCTAAAATGGTTTCTCGAATATCTGTTAGGTCCCTGTATTACTAGTATAGTCCCTTATTGTTATTAGTGTAATCCCCTTATTATTATTATTGTACCATTGTAACCCCCATTTTGTTATTATTGTGCCCTTAAATTGTTATTGTTAGGTCGGCTAGGATTACATTGTGGCCCACTAGGATTACATTATGGCCACATGGACTCCTATATATAGAAAGGAGGTTTTGCAAATTGTATCATCCAAGATTTGTTCATTTATGTAACATATTGGAGGTTTCCCCCTTGAAGTGGCTTATTTCTAAGGCATTGATATCTCTTTTCTTCTATTTTTGGCGCTGGTTACACAACATTTGGTATCAGAGCTTTGGATTCTAGGGTTTTGCTGCTCCAAAAAGGTCATCGTGGAATTTTCGCTATAACTTTGTTTCTATGAAGCCTCAAAAGCTGAAATTTTTAGGGTACGAAGCCGAAATCTTGAGGAACGTCGTCAAAAAATTTCAAAGCTTGGTTCACAATATTTTTGGAGATATGATCTGTGGAATTCAGGTCTTTATTCAGGCTCTTAAACAGGTCATCGTGGCATTTGCACTATAACGTTTTTTTTACAAAGTCTCAGTAGCTGAAATTTTTAGGGTGAAAATCCAACATCCTAAGGAAAATTTTCAAAAAATTTCAGAGCTTGGTTCGCAATATTTTCCGAGATATGATCTGTGGAAGGTAGTGCTTTTTCAGGCTCTTGAATTTCATCTCAAATAGGTGATCGTGGGAAAATATTCATAAATCTCTCTCTGAGCATTGGATTGGAGTGCCATAAAAATTTGTCACAAGTGCACGGACTGTAGTTTCTTGGATATCAATTTCAGATCCGAAGGATGAAATAGTGACACGTGCCAAGTCGTACAAGTTCACTCTACTGAACCAGTCCATAATTAGGTCATTGTGGGAGATTGGACACAACTTTGTCTTGGAGAATCCAAATCAGGTCAGACCTGTGGCATTTGAAATATAATTCAGAGGGCTACGTTGATACTGATTCAAATATTGAATTGATGCAATCACTAAGATAATCCAATTTCAAGATCGAGCTCCTCAAAAGCAAGAAAAAGGTGTGTATTTTTTTCCGAATTGCATAAGTCTTGAATTGATTCCAAGGGCATATTGTAGAATAGATATCAGTATTGGGTCATAAAATATGCCCCGCAAAAATAATTCAACACCCATTAAGCCTTCAGAAGGCTCTACTATGACTCATGAAGATGAATAATTGCAAAATGATCTATCAAAATTACAAGAGCAAGTGCACCAAATTTCGCTCTCGCAAAGAGCAGCAAAAAATGAAATGGAAGTTTTGAAGAAAGGCATGGAAGCAAAGACGGATGGTGTGAAGAATAATATGGATGGTTTGAAGAAAGGCGTGGAATCTAAGATAGATGGCATGGAGGTTGGCATGGAATCTAAGATGGATGACATGGAAGCTAAGATCGATGAGAAAATGGAAAACATGAAGAATGTTATGGAAGGTTTGACAAAGTTGATACAAGAAATGTTTCCTAATGGTGAAAAGATAGTAGAAGAACCTCATGATGAGAACAAAATAAATGTTAATCGTGATTTCATAAACTATAATGTTGGCGGGAAGAACTACCATATTCCAAAAATGGATATGAGGAAGTTTGATGGAAAGGATCCTGTAACATGGATACTACAGATGGAGCAATATTTTGATCTCCATAATGTGAAAAACACACAAAAGGTACGCATTGCAACTTTACATTTATAACAAAATACATTTGTATGGTATCGATGGCTTTGCTCCCGTAAAAAAATTGTCACTTGTTCAATTTTTACGGTGGAAATGATAGCACATTATGAGGATACGAAGAGCAACACCTTCTTTAGCCAATTGATAAATCTCAAACAAAATGGTTTAGTGGGGCAGCACATTGAGGACTTCCAAAAATTGAATATAAGGGTAACTAATATTCCAGAGGAACAAAGGATCGATCTCTTCATAGGCACTTTAAAGGATAACATCCAACCTGAAGTTCGCGTTTTGGAGCCAGACTCATTGGGGAAGGCATTCAGGTTGGCAAGAAAATTTGAATGTAAAATAATGGCGACAAGGAAGCCTACCACTTAATTCTATAAAGAAGGAAGTGTTGCTACGCCTAGATTTCCACAACCTACAAGGTTGAAACCACAACAATTGGAAGAAAAAAGACCAAAAGAGATTTTCTACAGTTGTGATAGCAAATACACTAAAGGTCATAAGTGTGCCGAGAAGAAATTATTTTACATAGATTGTGAAGAGGAAGAAGAAAATGAACAAGAAGAGGATATACACCAGGAACTAGCCCTAAAAGAGGAAGAAATGAATCCGACTATATCGTGTAATGCACTGGCAGGAATTACCACTCCTCAAACTCTCAAGATAGAAGGATAGATCAAGAAGAAAAAGGTAATAGTGTTGATTGATTCAGGTAGCACCCATAATTTTATTCATTTTAAGGTAGCCAAGGAATTAAATTGTTTCCTATACCCAGCACCAGAATGTCAAGTAATGGTTGCAAATGGAGGAACTATAAATTTCTCTAGAAAATGCCATAATATCAAGCTAACCATGGGGGAATATGTATTGACTAGTCCAATTCTTTCCATTCCTATGGGAGGTGCTGATGTTGTACTAGGAGTAAAATGGTTACAATCTTTGGGGATGGTAGCTTTTAATTTTCAAGAAATTGTCTTGAAATTTTTTTCAGAAGGAAAGGAAGTCGAATTACAGGGTATTGCGGGGAAGCTGGGAAAGATAATAAGCTCTAATGTCATGAAAAAGCTTCTAAAGAAAGAACAACGAGGAGTAATTGCACAATTATGCTCATTAGAAGTTCCAACATCAAAATCATCTATTTCTGCAGATCTCCAACAAGTCTTGGACAATCATTCCAAGGTGTTTGAAACTCCCAAAGGACTCCCACCTAGTCATGATCATGATAATGCTATTCATTTGATTCCAGGAAGTGTTCCTCCAAACATCAGGCCTTATAGATATCCTTACGTCCAAAAAAGCGAAATTGAACGCATGATTGCAGAAATGTTAAAGGCGGGTATAATTCAACCTAGTCAAAGTTCTTTCTCTGCTCCTGTAGTATTGGTACACAAGAAGGATGGATCATGGCGAATGTGTCCGGATTATAGGGAGCTCAATAATCTCACATTTAAAGATAAATTTCCCATTCCTGTGATTGATGAATTATTGGATGAATTACATGGAGCAATTTATTTTACCAAGTTGGATCTTGTTCAGGATATCATCAAATTAGAATGAAGACTGAAGATATTCCAAAAACAACATTTCGAACTCATGAGGGTCATTATGAATTTTTCGTCATGACTTTTGGCCTTACCAATGCACCTTCTACATTTCAAGGGTTGATGAATTCGATTTTCAAACCCTTCCTTCGAAAATTTGTGCTAGTATTTTTTGATGATATACTAATCTATAGCGGGTCCTGGAAGGATCATGTTGAACATGTTGACAGGGTGCTCAAAATATTGCAGGAGAAACAATTATATGCAAAAACATCCAAATGCTTCTTTGGAGTACAAGAGGTGGAATATCTGGGTCATATTGTATCTCACGAGGGTGTTAAAGTAGACCCTAACAAAATTAAAGCCATTAAGAAATGGAAAGTCCCCACAACCATAAAGAAGTTGCGAGGATTTCTCGGGTTAACAGGGTATTATCGCAAGTTTGTTAAGAATTATGGGAGAATAGCAGCACCTCTAACAACATTATTGAAGAAAGATGTATTTTCATGGACTCCTGAAGCAACTAAGGCCTTTGAACATCTTAAAGAGGCAATGTGCCTAGCACCGGTCTTAGCTACGCCAGACTTCACAAAAACCTTTATCGTGGAATGTGATGCCTCAGGAAATGGAATTGGTGCTGTTTTAATGCAGGAAGGAAGACCCATTGCTTTTGAAAGTCGTCCAATCAAAGGAAAGTATTTACATAAACCTATTTATGAGAAGGAAATGTTAGCAATACTCCATGCACTAAAGAAATTGAGAACTTACCTAATGGGAAGACACTTCAAGGTAAAAACTGATCATGATAGTCTTAAACACTTTTTGGAACAAATACTATCTTCAGAAGAGCAGCAAAAATGGATCACAAAGATGTTGGGTTATGACTTTGAAATAATATACAAAAAAGGAAAGCTTAATGTTGTTGCAGATGCACTCTCATGAAAGAATGAAGAGGTAGAAGCATTGCCTTGTGACATTTCTATTATCCAACCAGATTGGATAACCAAAGCAAGAGATGAATGGAAGAAGGACAAATATATATGGACACTCATTCAAAAGTTGCAGCAAGATCCTAGTACCTCTGATACATTTAGTTGGAAAAATGATTCCTTATGGTACAAAGATCACTTATATCTTTGTAATAATTCCCAACTAAAAAAAAAGATTCTTCTGGAATTGCACACTTCTCCTTTAGGAGGACACTCAGGATTTTTAAAAACTTACCACAAGGTGAAGAAAGAATTTTTTTGGGATGGCCTTAAATATGATATTCAAAAGTTTGTGGCGGAATGTTTGGTTTACTAGCAGAATAAATTTGAGACAATTAAGACCCCAGGACTTCTACAACCTTTATCCATTCCAAGTCAACGTTGGGAGGAGATTTCAATGGATTTTATCATAGGTTTACCTAAGTCCGAAGGAAAGAATGTCATCATGGTGGTAGTTGATAGACTTATCAAGTATGCACACTTTTGTGCATTATCTCATCCATTTAAAGCAAGTACAGTTGCTACTACATTTATGGACAGAATTCAAAAGCTACATGGAAGCCCAAGGGTTATTGTGAGCGACAGAGATCCCATTTTTTACTGGAAATTTTTGGACGGAGTTATTTTCTTGTTTGGGTACTCAATTAGCTCATAGCTCATCTTATCATCCTCAATCTGATGGTCAAACTGAGATAGTAAATAATGTTTGGAAGGATATCTTCGTTGTTTTGTATCTGATAAACAAACACAATGGTTCAAGTGGTTACCTCTTGCTGAATGGTGGTATAACACTTCCTTCCATACTGCAGCAAAAATGACCCCATTTATGGTACTTTATGGATATCATCCACCATCCATCACATCATATTTAAGAGAAAATTTGAAGGTTCAAGCAGTGGAAGATCACATCGAGCATCAGCAAGAAGTTCTCCAACTCTTAAAGGATAACCTGAATTTGGCACAAAATTGAATGAAACAACAGGCAGATCAACATCGCAGCGAGAGAAGTTTTGATGTAGGAGATTGGGTATTTTACGGCTACAACCATACAAACAAATGTCCCTCAAGCAAGCTAAGAAGGATAATAAATTATCGCCAAAGTACTATGGTCCTTACAAGGTGTTGCAAAATATTGGTACTATGGCATACAAATTGGAGCTTCCTGCTTCTTTGCGAGTGCATTCAGTTTTCCATGTTTCATGCTTAAAGAAGGTTATAGGTGAAAATCTTCTTGTTCAAACAATATTTCCAGAACTTGATGATGAAGGAAAAATCATATTAGGACCTGAAGCGGTCATGGAAACAAGAACTCGATAGCTACAAAATCAATCAATTTCAGAGTATCTCATCAAGTGTAAGAACTTACCCAATGAAGATTCTACATGGGAGGATGAGAAGTTTATACAGAAGCACCCAGAGCTACTCAAGCATTGAGGACAACACTTTTTTGAAGGAGAGGGGCATGTTAGGTCCCTGTATTACTACTATAGTCCCTTATTGTTATTAGTGTAATCCCCTTATTATTATTATTGTACCCTTGTAACCCCCATTTTGTTATTGTTGTGCCCTTAAATTATTATTGTTAGGTCGGCTAGGATTACATTGTGGCCCACTAGGATTACATTATGGCCACATGGACTCCTATATATAGAAAGGAGGTTTTGTAAATTGTATCATCCAAGATTTGTTCATTTATGTAATGTATTGGAGGTTGCCCCCTCGAAGTGGCTTATTTCTAAGGCGTTGATATCTCTTTTCTTCTATTTTTGGAGCTGGTTACACAAAAATATCCCATTGTAACATACCTCCATTTCCTACTATTTTTTTTTTATTTCACTCTAACATTACTAAAATTGAGCAAAGATTCAGAATACTTCCTTTATTGTTTTTTGTGCAACCTCAATATATTGCACTTCTAGTTATGCTTATTGTTTTCACTTTGTTGCAAGGAATCTATTTTTTATTCTGAAGATTTGATATTTTATGCGATGAATACTCATTCTCAATATTTCTCATTGATTTGTTCAAGCTCTATTTAACTTATTATAATTATGCTTGAACTCATTATGAATTCCCTGCTCAATAATTCTTATTGCATATCCTTATTTCTTATTATGTATCCTAATTTTTCCTTTTCCATTTCAAACATCTAGTTTAATGTGTAATGAATATGTTCAAGTCATGTAAATACTCCCTTGAGCTTCATATGTTTTAGGGACATTTAGACTAAGGATTTATATTACTCAAGGTTAATTATAGAAGTAATTCAACTTATATTATTTCCCTGTTATGATTTTGGTAAAATATTGGTTGTCAAGACATGCATTATGCCCTCTTGTAATTCCCCATGGTCAATGGTTAACATAGAACTTTAAGTATTATTCCATCTATAATATATATATAGATCATATGTCTCTTATTGCATACATTATAATATATCCACGACTCTTACCATCCTAAAATTTGGCGCACAAGCATATTATCAATTTAAACGAAATACCACATTCACTATTCCTTTAAAACCTTATTATATGTTTTTATTTTATTAATGTGGGATATATTGTATCAATCATTGGGTCATGTGTTACACTTGGAAACACTTGATATATGTCATGCGAGTGTTATCCATGTGTTTTAGCACCTACAAAAAATGGTGATTCGCTGGTAGGACCCAGGATCTCTATTAGTGCTTCATCGGGTGGGGCTGAGCCTGCTGATCCTTCGTGGGTCCCACTACTTTGTCCTTGGACCTTGTGTGTATGCTCCACCTATCTTCATGTCCCAGGGTGCGGGCCTATCACAATTCAATCTAGGAGACTGGATGGAAAAGATTGGAGTGACCTCAGAGATTTCCAGGATCCGGTACAATTATTTTGTCCCCATTGTGTTGCTCGACTACCATCGAACCTAATGGTCCCGACGGAGTCACTGCCTAGGAGTCACAGAAGTTGCTCCACTGCCAGCGAGCCTAGTCAGTACCCCGGTGGAATCGTTGCATCACCTATCTACGCAGGAAGCCTTTCTCAATCCTTTACCCTTATTCATGTGCTAGTTTGCACTTATTTAAAATGTGCTTAGGGCACTTATTTGACTATGCTCAAGGCACTTATTTTAATAGTGGAAATTTTTCCTAGGCCAGATGAGGGATCCTGACTTATTTTTCTTGCAAGAAAGGTTGCTCCTGGTCTATATGAGGACCTTTTGGGTTTTCCTGGATGTCCTATTGTCTCCTGCGGTTAGCTCTGCCCCTTTTCCATATAGTGACTGATCACACTGAGACTTTATTTTGTATAGAAATCCCCTGGGCCAACATGCTAGGCAGGCTACCTATGCTTGGTTCCTGGGACTTAGCTATGTTTTCCCCACTAAGTGCATATCACATGCAAGCTTGTGTCCCTTTTGAGTTTCAGGGAGCTTCTTCACCAGCATAGATTCTGGCAGAGCATTGCCAATTGAGTTACCTCTACATCCTTCCTTCAAATTTGGGATGCTACAATGGACAGGGTCAATGGGAGCCTGCTTGGAACAAGCGGTTTATTGAAAACAAAACAAAACTGAGAATAAAGGAAAAAATAACACAAAAAAAACAAAAAAAACAACAAAAGACATATGGTACAGGGTATGATGACGGCCACCTCAGGGTTGTCAGGTGAAATAGTGTTTAAGGTCGTGCCCATTTACCAGGAGGACCTCAATTATCCCCTTAAGGGTCTGTAGCCTGTAGATGTGGGAGTCGTTCTTTTCTTTAATCTGGAAGGGACCTGTCCACAGGGCCTGGAATTTGGAGTGTTTTCCTTTGTC
This sequence comes from Pinus albicaulis, assembly GCA_034641835.2. Taxonomy (NCBI): domain Eukaryota; kingdom Viridiplantae; phylum Streptophyta; class Pinopsida; order Pinales; family Pinaceae; genus Pinus; species Pinus albicaulis. The sequence continues at coordinate 176,121,075 of CM076571.1, read as the reverse complement.
CTCATGAGATTTGTCCCACTTGAGGACCAGGTCACCTACTTTGAAAGATTTTTTTCCGGTTGACTTTTTGTCAAACCATCGTTTTATTCGACTTTGGTGGATGGCGAATTTTTCCCCAGTTTTCAGCTTTTCCTCCTCCAGCTTCAATAATGTGTCTATTCGAGCTTGTAAGGCAGGGCAAGGGGTGCCATGAGTCTCTTGTGATAATTAAAGGTTTGGGAGAGACAAGTTGGGAGGAAGAATAAATTCTTTGTTGTACACAAGAAAAAACGGGGAGGTCCCCAAAGATGCTTGGGTGTGACCCGATCAGCCCATAGGGCATTATGGAGAGCATTATGCCAATTTCATTGTTGGGACAACAAGGTATTTTTGATGATGTGGATGAGGTTCTTATTAGTTGACTCGGCTAACCCATTTCCTTGGGGGTAATAATTGGCATAATTTTTCAGCACTATACCGTTTTCTAGAGCAAAATCATATAATTTAAAAGATGAAAAATATGTTTCATTATCAAAAACAAGGGAGGTTGGAACTCCAAACCTGATCATGATGCATTGGGTGATGAAGGCTATTACCTCTTGATCATTGTCTTGACGCAACAGTATCGCTTCAACCCACCTTGTGAAGTAGTTTTTGGTAGTGAGCATGTATCTATGTTGCTTGGAAGAGTGTGGTAGGATTTCCCCAATAATGTCCAGCCCCCACTGCTGAAATGGTTCTTCCACTGTAACAGACTGTAATGGGGAAGAAGGCCATATTCTCTATTTGCAAACTTTTGGCATTGTTGGCATTTCCGAACATAGGCGTGTGCATCTTTGAACAGAATAGGCCTATAGAAACTGGCACGCATGATCTTGTGAGTAGTGGTATCCCCTGCATAGTGTCCACCTATTGGACCATCATGGAATTCCACTAAAAATTTATGTGCCTCATCATACTCCAAACAACATAGTAGGACAATGTTGTGGTGCTTGCGAAACAACTTACCCATTACCAACTCGTAGGATAAAACTTTCAATCTTAATGCACGTTTCTGCTGAGTGGTTAAAGTGGGACCCATGGTACTGTGTTTCAGATATTGCTGGAGATAAATGTACCATGAGGAGGTATCCTGCCGGGATATGATATCAGCTTGATACATGTCAATCTCGTGTTCCCAACTCTCTTCTTCATTTCTTCATGAGTCTGCTGCCTCCGCGGCCATCCGACATAATCCTTGGCCCTTTATAGTGTGTGCTGGCTTGAATTCTAGGTCATATTCTTGAAGGCACATGATCCAGTTGCCTCTTCTCTCACCTAGCTCCTACTGTATGAAAAGTGAGCGAACAACTGGGTGAGGCACGAAGACTGTGACATGAATCTTCAAAATATACAGCCTGAAGTGTTTAACTACCTTGTATACTGCGTAATCTTGCTTGTCAATATCTAGATAATTCAGCTCAGCACCTTGTAACCCAGCGCTCATAAATGATATAGGCCACTCATCGTTATTGTCATCTTTCTAAGTGAGGACGGCAGCCAAAGATGAATCTGAGTCAAAGGTATACAAGATAAAGCCTTTGTTGAAATATAGACTATGAAGAGCGGGTGCTTCCACGATGGCTCATTTGATGTTATCGAATGCTTCTTTCTCAAGAGGATTCCATTTAAAGTTAGAATTTTTCTTAATCATACCTTGCAATGGTTTCACGATTTGGACGAAATCTGATATAAATTTTCGGACGAAGTTGATTTTGCTGAGGAAAGACTACATAGCTTTCTTACCACTTGGGGGATGTATTTGAGGGATGATTTTCGCATGTTCTATATCCACTACGATGTCATCTCAAGTTATTATGTGCCCAAACAAGTTTCCTTCGGAGACAACGAAAATGATTTTCTTTGGGTTCAGTGAGATCCCGTATTTCTGACACCTTTCAAAGATCTGCTTGAGGTGGTGGAGGTGGTTAGATCTGCCTTTCGAAAACATGGTGACATCATCAAGGTATACTACTACGCTTTTCCCAATGAGGCCTCTGAAGGTGATATCCATGGCTCTTTGGAAGGTAGCGCCGACATTAATCAAGCCAAAGGGCATGTGTCTGAATGCGAATGTTCCCCCTTTAGTTATGAATGTGGTTTTGAGCCGATCGGGTTCAACCACTAGTACTTGATTATAACTTGAAAACCCATCCAATAGAGAGAAAATTTCCGACCCTAATAGAGATTGAAGGATTTTCTCTATAAGGGGCACCGAATAGTTGTCCTTGTAGGAGGTTTTGTTTAAATTCTGGAAGTCTACGCACAAATGGATTTCTCCAGATTTCTTGCGAACAGGGACCAAGTTTGAAACCCAGGTTGAATGTTGAACTTTGAAAATTATCTGTGCATCCAAGAGCATCTTTAGTTCCTTTTGGATCATCGGTTCTAAGGCGGGGTGTACTTTTCTTAGTTTCTATGTGAAAGGCTTCACTCCTTCCTTCATGGGTATCACGTGCTGGATGATCCGTGTATCATAAGTTCGCAGCTCATTGTATGTCCAGGCTAACACATCTTGGTATTTCTCAAATAACTCGGTGAATGCTTGCCTCTCCTAAGGGGTGCATTCCTTACCCAGATTGACGAGCTTGGGATCCTTGTTTGTTCCGAGATTTATTTTTTGGTGCGCTAACGTGGAAATTTACACCTTCGTGTTTGGGGGCCCTCGGAAATGGTTCTGTAGGTCGAACAAATTTTCGAGCGACACGATCCTTTGGGTATGGGATTTTCTTTCTAATCTCGTAGTTCCTCTTGCAAGGCCTGATCATGATCCTCTTCTTCTATAACTACGTCTTTGAATACGCTCGTATTGAGCATGAAATCTAGTACCTGTTGGTTGTTGGAAAAAATACTGAGAGGGGGGGGGGGGGTGAATCAGTATTTAGAGCTTACTGAACAAATTTTAAATTTTTCTTTACAGAATTCCATACGTGACTTTGAGGAACCCAACTCACGTACACATGCGCATATAATGAAAGAAACTAGCGTATATTGATATAATTTTACAGTTTAGAAAGATTTTCAGGAACAATATTTAAATCAGTTTACCAGTCAGGCATTTGTTAGAGAATCATTACATATGTGCAGTAATAGAAATATAACTCATCACACACATGAATGCCAATATTTAAGTTGGAAACCCAATTCGGGATAAAACCACCGCTATTGTCGTCTCTGTCTTCAATGTTTATTATATGGAAAAATTGTTTACAATATAGTACTGATGAAGACTCATATCAGTACGCAGGCATCTACCTACAGAAGGCTACTACCTTCTTTCGTTTTCCAGCTGCTACTGGAAGGGAGCTACAACCCCCTTTCTTCTCGTTTACCAGCCACTCCTGGAAGGGAGCTTCAACCCCCTGAATAGAACACCAGCTTCTACTGGCAGGAAGATTATACTTCCATACTGAAGGCTTCAACCCTCAGAACCACTGCAGACCACGTTTCATCAATTTTCATACTGGATCAAACAGCATCAACAAAACTCTTCATAAACATCAATAACCATAAGTTTTACCCAATACATCAATCAAAACCATGAGGCCACTGTAATCAGATCATCAAAAATAACCCAGACTTCATAATAAATATGCAGATACAAACTCAACCCTGAACCATCATCAACTTAAAATGCATACGCTAATTTGCTTCACTGAACCCGCGGATATACGCGCTTTCCTTCATACCAACCTGAGTATAGCTTTGTGAATACTATTTTTCAGAATGTAATCAGTCTCAGATCTAGATCTGAGGCTTTCAGTCAGATATCTTTATAAATGCAGAACCCTTCATCAGTTAGTCACCATCAACCATTTTTATTCTCTCATTGACTAGATTTGTACATAATAAACTTACCAGCATATACTGTATTCAAACAACCCAGATCTTCAAGAAGACTTCATTGACAAACAACAGACAAATAGTAGGAATCACAGAAAAACATCTACAATAAGCTTCAGAAAACCCTAAACTTCCATATGCGCTTTTTCTGAAGCAAACTCGTGTATATACGTGCTTTTACTGAGACGAACTAGCGTATAGATCTGTAAATGTAAGCTTTGCAGAATGAACCAGATCCATAGAACTTACCCAGATTCCTTCATTTGACTTTAGCAAACTTGCGTTGGGTCATAGATCTAATCATCTCTTTAATGGATCACACAAGAGCATAGTCATTTCAGATCTAGAGATCATGAACCATCATTTTATCCATGAGTGCATCATAGATTCAGATCTATCAATTAAAACAGAGTTCATCCCATGCAGATATACCTTAGAGAAAATTCTTCATTAACAACCCTTGTTATTGCACACATTTCACTATGATCTTCTTCTCCTTATATATATTTAGCTTTTACCAATACCATTAGTCAAAACCACACAACTGCTGATGGTATTCTTGGATGGAATCAAATAGACAGGACAACGTTCAATACTGTGGGATAATACCATGGTAATGCCCCTTGGTATCATAAATTTAGAGCGTAAAAGGCATACACGACTTGGATCATTCTTATCCGCGTGTATACGTGACTTCTCGTCATAAAAACTGTGTATATACTTATCCTAAATGTATACGTGGGTTGCCTTCATAAAATTAGTGTATACATTGCATCCATACGTGAGTTGCCTTCATCAAACCTACGTATACATTGTGACATCTTATATTTATCATTTCTCTGGCACTTACTGGAATTCCTTTCTCTATCACATCGGAACTAACCTCTAGAATCATCATTTTTACATCTTTAACAAATAGTTTGCTATCAAAACGACAACTCATCAAGAGGTTTCCATCAATTACAGCATCATCAAGTAGGTTTCCATCAAGGAAAACACATTGCATAATATTTCTAACATTGGTCATCATTGAAAACATGCAAATTAGTGACATTATCTGGTATGGATGGCTTGGAAATAACTTCAATAGAAAATCCATCTCTAAGTGGGGTGAACCTAGTGGCAGCGTTGGCGAGTGTATCGGCTGCTGCATTGTGCATTCTAAGGATGGATTTAATACCAAAAGCATCAAAAGTAGAAATTAAACGCCATACCTCTTGCTGGTAACCTTTCAGGTGAGGAGACAAGTAATGGATGGTTTTATGTACCTAACGAGTGATAATCTTAGAATCGCCAATTACCTTTAAACAATGAACTTTTAGATCTGTGGCATTTTTTAGTTCGAGCAACAATGCCTCATACTCAAATGTATTATTCATGCACTGGAACTCTAACCGACAGGAAATTAGAAACTTGTTCTTCTAAGGGTCCAGCAAGATACAGCCTGCGCCAGCCCTGTCTTGGGCTTTGGAACAGTCATAGTATAAGGTCCATATTTCATCTTTTGATTTGACAAGGCTGTCTGAGCACATTGGGGACGTACTCGAGGCAGTAGTTTCTAATGGGTCCTTCATTAAGGCGGAGGAGTTTTCAGTGACCACAAGTAGCTCAGACTAGACGTCTTGAGTGATGGGAGATTGAGGAGTTTGATAGCACCCAAAAATGGATTCTAAGAAACACATACCGAGTTATTATTGTGTGAAACTGACTGGTTCGTTAGTTGCGTCTAGGTTGGTCACAATATATTTCATGTACGGCTTAATTTGGACCCGAATTTGGTTATTCCTGCCCTTTTATGGGAGCCAAAGGTGGGACCAATTAGTGGAAAAGTATCCCTATAGCTTGCTCGACCAATATCTACTCAACGTAAGTCCATAGGCCTCAAGGATATCCACGATTACTATGTCAATGCACTGATGCACTCTAGAATCAGAGGATAGGCAGATGATGACGTTGTTTAATTCGCCTACTGCAGGGACTTGAGATTTGTCAAGTTAGATGATCCTGGCATCAGTTTTCTCAGGGCATATGTTTAACTTCTTGCATACAGATAAGGGCATAACATTTGTGGATGCATCAGAATCGACGAGGAAATTATGGACATTGAAGTTAAAGAGCTCAAAGGAGAGGAGGAAAGGTGGTGTGGATCCCCTGGAGTTGGCGGTTACGACATTTACGATGGATTGGGGACTAGTAGCAGTTTGGGCTGACGTGGTGCTCACGGGTTTGGTTGCTGGTAGGTTGGAAAATGCCTTGAGGATAACATCCCACTGGTTAGAAATGCGAGCAAGCTCGTAGAGAGAAATATTGGCCCGGGTCTTCTTCATATCCTCGATAATGTTATATCCATAATCTGTGTGTGAGGCAAGTTTGGTGGTGGTTTTAGGGGAAACTGATGAAGCTTTAGCCTTGGGGCCTTCTTGGGGGTTAGTTGGACTAAATTTTTTAGGAGTCTTGTTTTGGTTTTCTTCATTTGGTGGCAAGATTTTTCTTAAGAAAGCTTTTCTTTTTTCTTCGAAGGAATGTTCAGGGACTAGGCCTTTTCTCCTCAAACCATAGTTTCGAGGGGATTTAGATTTAGGGTCATCAGCCAAGTTTATCCCAATTGTGGAGGGGAGAGACTCTCCACGGATGACCTCAAAAGCGAGGATAGTGGAACCCATATCCTCATCTGGGGGGGAGGTCTCCTCGTTGTTTGAAATAGCCTCCTCTTCTAGATCTCCGGGGGTTTGGTCTTCCAGAAGTTGATTCACCATGGCAGTCATGCTATTAATCCACTGGGGTAATTTTTCTCTGAGTGGGAGGCTTGATGGAAAGAACAAAAATTTTCCTTGCCGCTTTCTTCAACATTGAGACCAATACTTGAGTTCGACGGGGGCCGGTTCACAGTGGGGTTATTCTTTCTGAAGAAAGGTTTCTGCATCTTGGAAGCTGGGATAGAATCATTGTTCTTCCTCTTTAGATCAGAGACTTCGTTGGTTAGTAAATTTAGGGATTTTGTAATACTTTCGAAATCAAAGGGGTCCTTGTCTTTGTCTCCAGATTTATGGTTCAAGGATTGGGCTCTCTTCGTGGTCGGCTTTTGATCATCTCGACCTTCATGGTTGATGGCTTCTATGGATAGCATATCCATTTCAATAGCTAAGGCGGTGGTGTAATTTTCCACTAGGGTAGCTCTAGCTTCGCGTTTCATGAATACGGAAATATCCCGAGGGAGAGCCCTAGTGTAGTAGTCGACAGTGATGGAATTGTCTGAGGCCATATTCGGCGTGAATTTTTTCAATATTGTAGTGAAGCATCAATTGAAATATTTGAATTTCTCATTTTTCTGACATTTCAAAGTGCTGAGCTCTATGAGGAGCATGGAAGGAGTTTTTTCTTCCGAAAACTTTTGAAGGAAAATACCGCATAACTGCTCCCAAGAAGAAATGGAAGCAATAGGGAGGGATCGGTACTAGGTGGCAGATTTATTCTCTAAAGTATGGGGAAAAATATGGCATGCTACATTGTCATATTGTACTCTCATCATTTGTAAGGCTAGATAAAATTTTCTTATGTGATCTTCGGCTAGCGTACCCTTTTTGAGGTCAAACTTGGGGAGGTGCTTCTCGAGATTCCAGGGCATGTCATGGAGGGGGCCATGGAGGGCTAAGGGAGATTGCGCCATCCAAGCCAGTGGCTGCACACGCCTAGCCTTCTGGTGGCATGGTATGTAGACACACCCTATTTCACTTTCAGACTCACTCCCTATGCCTGACTCGGATGCTTCTCCTTCATGATGGGACTGCATGTCCTGATTCCTCCCTCAGTTCCCGACATCTCTGATATTTCTCCAGTTATAAAGGAATGGAAATATATTCTGGTTTCTATGGAATTAGAAGGAGGGCCTGAATGGCAGGCTCCTAGCACACAAGTAACATCCCGTTACAAACTCCCCAAGGGGAGGTCATGCATGAAAATACCGGTCCTCCACCCTTAGAAAATTCCCAGGAGGAGGAGGCCCCTTACTATGAGGTCAATTTAGATCAACTAAGGGCCCTACGCCCTATCGCTCACAACCTTGTCAAGGGTTTACAACAAGCCCTGGTCACTAGTTTCCTGCCCAATCCTAGAATTCCCGCAACTAACCATACTTTCCAAGGAACCCTTGTCAACTCCCTAACTCAGTTTTTGGGTCTTATGATCGAAGATTATGTAGACGCAGTTGAGTAGAATTTTGAAGAACCCCCAGACAACCCTCGAGGGGCTAAAGAGGGTGGCCTCCAAATTGCCGAACCACAACCCAACGCCGACCCTCAACCAGACTGAACTTTGAATGATAACACTCAATGAAACAACCCACCTAGAGGAGGAGCCAGGAGGGGCCGGGGAAACAGAGGCCAAGCAAACAATGGCCATGGACAAGGCCCGAATCCTGACCACCACCATCACCATAGAAACCAAAATAGTTTTCCATTCCTTTATAACTGGAGAAATATCAGAGGTGTCGGGAAACGAGGGAGGAATCAGGACCTGCAGTCCCATCATGAAGGCGAAGCATCCGGGTCAGGCATAGGGAGCGAGTCTGAAAGTGAAATAGGGCATGTCTACATACCGCGCCACCAGCAAGCTAGGCGTGTGTAGCCACTGGCTTGGATGCGCAATCTCCTTTATCCCTCCATGGCCCCCTACTGCTACGACACTGTTACACCATTTTTTGGTCATCTAACCTACTATCATTAGATGGACCCAAGTACACCATGTAAGACCAATTTTACCCTAAGTAAAATTGCTTTCAATTTGTAAAATAACTTAATAAAACACATTTATTAGGTTGTTTATGGTCTAAACAGGAAACCCCAAAAGGAAATATTAAACAAACCTATATTTGTTTGATTTTCCTCAAGGAATAATTAATTAAACAATAATTTAATTATTATTCTTGGTCATGTTTAACCCAAAACAAAGAAAATAATTAGATAAATCTTTATTTATCTTATTATTTTCTAGGAATAATTATTTAAATCTTATTTAAATAATATTCCTTGTTAAATATGACTAAATCACCCATAAATAATTAAATAAATCATTATTTATTTGATTATACTTCAACCACTTCCTTAAAATGATAAATAAATCATTTATTTATTTATTATTCACAAATAAAGGGATTTGACCCAAGTCAAATACTTTTTCCCTCCAACAAATATAATAAAATATTCCATAACAGGTGGATCTAGATTTGGTTAATGTTATTTTAATCATGCACCAAGATCTAGAATGACCCAATATTTTGTTATAAATAGGAGGGTTTTCCCTACCATTCTTCACCTTTTGTTGCCTATGAGATCACTCTGGATCTAAACTCTTGGTCTAACCTTGAGCCATTATCATTGTCATATTTCCATTATTTGTTGTGTGAGCTCCCTTTGAGTTCTATCTTTGTCTGGGTTTTCTATACCAACAGGAGAGAGAAATGCTAGATCTGAAGTGCTGAGGACTTCCAAGAACCCATCCTATTGAGGAGAATTGGAAACACCTTCTTGTTTTCCTCCCAGGTGCCCTTGATACAAAAATTCTTTCAAAAACATCGTTTGTCTTGTCTATTGGATGTATGGAGCAAAACCTTGTTTTTACTGCTTAATGTCTCTTTATGCATAGATCTGGTTTTTTGCAGCACTTGTCTTGATCAACTAACTACAGATCTGAAGATATTGGCAGCCATATGTGATGTTAGGGCTATAATTTATGCAGAGCTAAAGCGGTATTTTTTCGTACACTTCGACAAAAGATTCATACTAGCAACTGGCGACTCCACACGGGTTTTCAATTACGACCGATGTCGTTTTTCATATGCCTGCATATCCAGCTACTTCAGACCCTAGGGTTTCTTTTTAGCTTTTTGTTTTTCCTATTTTTATGTTGTTTTTCCCATATAAAACCCTAAAACATTAAAATTTCTAACTTCTGCGTGTTTCTGGCCCTATTGCGCAGGTGATAGACATCAGCCGCAACTGAGACGACAACCTTTTTGGAAATCTGCCGCCGGGACACCCGGAGCTTCAGGTCGCACGTTTCAGCCCAAAAACTGTGACCTAGCCTCCAGGTCACACTTTTCAGCCCATTATCTACGACCTACACAGAAAACAGGTCAGAACCTGCGACCTGCCATTTTTTCTGCTATTTTTCTGCAATTTTTCTGGGTTTTTCTGAAGCTTCTGTCAGTGTTTTCCAGCCTCTGTCTCAGCCTGTTTAGACCTATTTTTGATATTTTTTTCTCATCTAAGTGGGAACATAGCCCCCTAGGGCTTCAGTACCCTCCACTTTTGGTGGAAGAGTTTTAACTGTTTCAGGTGTCTGTTTTTTCATAGTTTCAGCCCCCCCCTTTTTTTTAGATCTGATACATCCTTTTCAGATCCCTTTTAATAAGCTCTTCTCCCTTTCAAATCACCTCCTAAATTTTTTTTTGGATCTACCTTTAGGGCCTCCTCCTTATCCCTTCTTCTTTTTGCTGATTTCCTCCTTTTTTCTAGCCACCTTGCCTCTGCCTCTTGGCTGTGTTCTGCACCTATTTTCAGCAGATTTCTCCTTTAGATCCCTGTCCCTTTTGACCCTAGATCTATTGGCCTCTTTTTAGTGTGTTTTGACTAGATTTTTTCCCTCTTTTAGACTAGTTTTGAGAGACCCGCCTTTTTGGGTTCGATCGATGCATTGTTAGCTGCTAATTTTCTGTTATTTCAGCATTATATACTGTTCTCTGCAGATTTATTTTCAGTTACACAGCACACTTTTTCTTTTGCTCTCAAAACGTTAGGGTTTAAAAATTAAAAGTAACGCACACCACACACTCACCCTAAGCGAAGAAGAGCCTGGTTAACACCGCCAGGCGAAGACTTTAAAACATTGTAAAATCACAGTCTTACGAAACACTTGTCAAGTGTTTCGTAAGACTGTGGATAATATGGCAAGCTCTCCAGTAAACAATAACCACAGGAACTTGAAAACCAAAATTGTAAAATCAATTGACACTGCACCTTTCTGCCCTTGTTTCGACATTGTAATCACTTGATTCTGCACCTCCCTGCCTTTTTTGGTCATTCTTCTTCCCCTTGTGCCGTGTTTGTGTTGTCACCATTGCGCCCCCAAGGCGCACATCCCGGAGACTTCTTGGCCTTCACCCTCAGTTTCCGGTCGATCGACCTACTCCTTCCCGTCGTCGTCAAGTTAGTCCTCCTCCGAGTTCGCACTCCGACTCCTCTTCTGATTCATTGGGTTCTCCTTTTACTTATGGTTCTCCCCCTGTCACCTTCACTATGTCTGGTCTAGGGCCTAACGCTAGCGGTAATCCCGGCCCTAATGTCGGGACTACTACTAGCGGAACTGCCACAGGAACTACCTCGGCTGCACCTTTGCTCCCTTACATGGCAGGCCTCAGCCTCCCCGATCTCAATTAGTTGACCAATGACCCTATCCGCCACGATGTTGGTTGGCCTACTATGCCAACCAAGCTCCCCTCCGACATCCCTAAGTTCGAAGGCCTTGCTGGAGAAGATCCAACCAACCATGTCCAATCTTTCCACATGTGGTGTTCCTCCAATTCCATTACCGATGATTCCATCCATCTTCGGTTGTTCCAATGCACGCTTACGGGCGAAGCTTCTAAATGGTATGTTGACCAGGCCACCTCTTCCCATACCACCTTTGCGACCATTGTCCAAGCCTTTTTATCTTATTTCTAGCTCCCTCTCCGATACGACACTGGTACAGAGCTTTTGACCTCCTTCCGTCAAACCTCTTCAACCCGCCTTTCCACTCATGTCCAAGAATGGCAGAGAAGAAGGAGCTTATGTCAAGCTCCCACCTTCAAGGATCGGGTTTATATGGACTGGTTCCTTCACACTCTCTTACCTCCCATTGGCAAAGATGTCACCTCCCATTTCCCTCAAACCGAAGAAGCCGCCCTCCAAATCACCTTGAAATACGACCTGATCTACGCTAAGTCTGGTTATGTTTATACCGTCCTTCTTGACCTCCCCAGGCCCGGTGGCGCTAACGCCTCGGGGGCATCTCATTCCGCCGACGGTATCGTTGGAGCCCTTTCTCATCTGTATGCTCAACCTCTTATGGGCTATGGTCTCCCTCCGGGAGGGGCCAACACCTTTAGCGCTTTTCCCCCTCCAGGCAGCATGTATCCAGGATACGGCATGCCTCATCCTTTTGCCCAACCTCCTGCTTGCCTCAATGTTTCCCAACCTAACCACTATCCTTATCCGCAGCCTGGTGCTCCAGCTCCTCCAGCATATTCACTTCCACCTCCCTTACCTTCTCAACCCCAGCAACAACACCTACAGCCCCCTCCAGTGCAAGTATTTGCACAGCAGGGCGCGACTAATACCCCTTCCTCTCAAAGAAGGCAAAGAGGCAATCAAATTAAATCTTCCCCTGGTACTCATGGATCCAATCCTCAAGGTACTGACCCTAACACTGCTAACCAGCAACAGGGCACTCAGCCCAAGCCGGACAGGCCTATTCGCACAAATAAGCCTTGTTCGTGTTGCGGTGTTTACAGTCATTACACCCACGATTGTCCCCTCTTACCACAGATGTGGTAGATGTGGGAGTCTCAAGCCACATTGTGAGGACAACATGCCTCCCCTCATGGTCCCCCTAATGTGGCCACTACTCATCCGGCTGTGTTTACCGATCCTTTCCCCCAGCAAGGATTCGTGGCTGCCCAACCACCTGACGGACAGGTCGCCACTCAACCTTCACCTTCTGGTTCCTCCGATTACCATATCCTCATGATGCACTCTGATCCATCCCCAACCATCGACCTTCACCTTCAAACTTGATCTCGTCAGTACCCCAAGCCTTCCGCTCAGTCTTCCCCTGAGTCCCCTTCTTCAGGTTCTACAGAGCCTCTTTCGACATCCAATGGTCCCTTACATATCCCTCAACCCAAAGTTGAGGTTCATACCAAGATTCCTAAAGGACCACTACGTCGAAATGCTGCTAGTCGAGCTGCTCATTTGTATAGCATAGTAGATGATCTGGCGTAGTCTCCTGCTACCATTTCCACATTGGAACTCCTCCAGTCGTGCCCCTCCCAAAAGAAGGCTCTGTTATCTGCCATGGGCGCTGTAGATCCTGCTGATGACCAAATGATTGTTTTTGACGCCCATCAATCAGAACATCCTCCTCTTCCTGCCTCCATAGCCTTCCAAATCCTAGTCAAAATCCGGAACGCTAACATTTCTCGGTGTATAATTGATGAGGGGGCATCCACCTATGTGATGTCCGCTTCAGTTTGGAAGCAACTTGGATCTCTTGAGTTGGCCACGTCCACAATCACCCTTCGAGCGTGGGATGGCCACGCCTCCCAGCCCATCGGCCTCTTCCGTAATTGTCCTATCACTCTTGCGGGCAAGACTGTTTGTGTTGACGTCGAAGTCATTGACGCCCCTCTCGATTACAACATTCTATTGGGGCGAAGCTACACCTATGCCATGTCTTCTGTCCCATCTGCGGTTTTTCGCAAGATGTATTTTCCTTACAATGTAAAGATAGTCACCATCGACCAGTTGACTTATCATGAGCCAAAGTCTCAGACCTCCCCTGAGATGACCATCTCTTCTGTAGCCAATAAGAAAACCGTTGATTCCTTGACCAATGTCTCTCCCGGCGTCTATAAAGAATCCTCTTTGCTTGGAACTTTTCCTGGTCTCCCTCCTCCTCCTATCTCTGATCCTAGCTTATCGAATGTTTTCATGATGCAATCATCCCAGGCTACCCTTAAGTGGCCCGCTTCGGCTAGTCAGAAACCTCAACCTCGCCCACCACAACCAGCTCCTAGCCATTCATCTCAGCCAGCCGGACCTCCTCCTTCTGGCCCCTCTCTTACAGCTGGTATCCATGAGCCCCTCTATACTCCTGGATCAGTTCCTCCAGGCCTTAACCACCTTGGAGCCGTTCCGCCCGGCAATTACCCCTCCAGTCAGATACCGTTATTCATCCCACCTCCTGGAGTGTACTCGGTACCTGTTATGGCTACCCTCTCTCTCCCCAACCTGACCCTGGGTATCCCTGTCTGGTACCTTGACCCTCCAGCCACTACCCCACCTGGTCACCCCAAACCCTACCTTGCTTTGACTCCAGTTCAACCGATCCCCGTCACTTCTACCGCTACCACGGTACCTCACACACCTCAGCCCGCACCATCTCCAGTTGCGGCAGTATCAGGAAAAGGGGGCAAAGCTCACACAAAAACCGATCAGGACCAAGCCGCCCCGACGAATCCTACCCCTCCTCGACTGCTAAAGCGCGCTATCCAGTGCGCCTTGTGTGATATTGTCGGTCACGCCACCCATACGTGTCCTGAATTGCCGCATCTCAAGACCCTGGTCAACGAGACGTTTCTCGAATCTGATATCCCTGAAGTCTACGTCACTATCCCGGATTCTCTCCCGAAACTCAAAACCCTGCGCACAAATCACCCTTGTGCTTTGTGCGATTTCCATGGCCATTACACCCACCTCTGTCCCCGCCTTGACGAGTATCGTTCCTCCTTAGACACGTACCGCCAATTCAAGGCTACGTATGACAAGATACCTTCTCACTTGTTTGCGAGTTTTACTTCGATAGGACCAGAGGATCTTCCTACTCCCATTCACATTCCTCCTCCCACTGTCGAAACGACAGAGCCTTCGACCACCATTTTTTACCTATCGTCATCCTTGAGAGATGATTCGCCTAACCTCCTACCTGCGGACACTCTCGACTCCCCCTCAGTAGACCTTGGATCTGCTGACGTTGCACATGTGAGCCCTTCTCCACAAGATGACCAGTCAAGCATTACTACATCATCGGGTGATCCTCCTTCCTCCAGTCTTCCCATCTTCCAGTCCGATGAAGACATTATGGGAGCCATGACCAACCCTGACTTTTCGTGGGATGATATGCACCATCCCGCATACTTCCTCCCACAGCAGTCCCATGACCAATATGCTGTGGAAAATAAAGACTTCATTCCCAATGTCGTCGATTGGTTCAAACATCCCATCCCTGCACCTGATGCTTTTGAAGAAGGAAACATGGCCAATATATCTCCTACCATTAAAATTGACATTTCGGTCAAACCGAGAATTGAAGAATATATCACCTTGGGCGCCCAATGCACCCCGGAAGAAATTGAAGCTTACACTAAGCTTTTCAAAGAATTCCGTGATATTTTCGCCTAGTCCTACTCCGAAATGCCCGGACTTGATCCCACCATCGTCGAACATCATATCGACACATGGCCCGATGCCAACCCAGTCCGTCAAAAATTGAGACCCATTAATCCTTCCAGATGTGATGCTATCAAAGCCGAAATCGATAAGCTCAAGCAGGCTGGTTTCATTTATCCCATTGAATACACCACTTGGGTGTCCAACCCAGTTCCCGTCCTCAAGAAACAAGGCACCATCCATGTTTGCACGGACTTTCGTGACTTGAACAAAGCTTGTCCCAAAGACAACTTCCCCACACCATTTATTGACCAAATCATTGATGAGTGTGCGGGGCATGAAGTTCTATCCTTTATGGATGGTTTCTCTGGATACAACCAAATCGTTATCCGTCTTGCTAATCAACTTAAAACTGCGTTCATCAGTCCGTGGGGAACTTTCGCTTACCGAGTCATGCCGTTCGGCCTTAAAAACGCCGACGCCACTTTTCAACGGGCCATGTCTTATTGTTTCCATGACTTAGCTCATATTATCCTTGCTTATTTAGACGACCTCACTGCGCGTTCTAAGCATCGGGCACAACACCTCCACGATCTGCGTACCTTCTTTCTCCGATGTCGCAAGTATAAAGTGTCTTCTACGTTCCCGCCGGCCTTCTCCTAGGCTTCATAGTGTCTAAGGACGGTATCACTCTTGACCCTTTGAAAGTTCAAGCCATTCTTGAACTTTCCATTCCACGTACCTTACGCCAGCTACAAAGTCTCCAAGGCAAAGCTAATTTTCTTCGTCGGTTCATTCCTGACTATGCCACCACTGCACATGGGTTCCTTAGACTCCTCTGATATAACATCCCATTTGTATGGGATACCTATGCTAATGAGTCTTTCGATGCCCTCAAGCAGGCTCTCACATCCCCTCCCTTGATCTGCCCTCCCGACTTTGATAGGGACTTCATCCTGTACATCTCCGCTTCCACCTATTCGGTCGCTGGAGTTCTTATCCAGGAAGATGACAACGGTATTGAGCATGTGATCTACTACGTCAGTAAGAACCTCGTAGGGCCTCTTGTTTCCTACTCACATGAAGAAAAACTAGCACTGGCTGTCGTGTTCTCAGTCCAAAAACTTCGTCATTATATCCTCATGCGTTCCACCAAGGTTGTGACTAATTCCAACCCCATGGCTTTCCTATTGAGTCGCCGCATCCTCGCTGGGAAGTACGCCCATTGGGTCTTCATCCTTCAAGAATTCGACCTCGAATTTGTCACACCAAAAAGTAAGAAAGGTTTAGCCCTCGCTGAACTCATTTCTGAATTACCTACTGGAACACAAGATCCCCCAGTTAATGATGATTTTCTTGATGAGCACTTATTCGCCATTACTTCAGACGATCCTTGGTATGGTGACATCCTCACTTACTTGCGAACCCAAAAGTTCGCCCTTCACCTTGATTGTGACGCTTGACGACGTATCCGACACCAGGATCCCCGCTACCTTCTTATCGGTGACGACCTCTATCGTCGTGGTATCGATATTGTCCTTCATCGTTGTCTCACACATGCTGAAGCTGAGCAGGTCCTCAATGCCTGCCATAGTGGCGCTTGCCGTGGCCACCTCTCCGGTCTTGCTACTACTCAGAAAGTCATGTGCGCTGGGTATTTTTGGCCTTCCCTCTTCAGTGATTGCATTGAGGTAGTCAAACACTGTTCCAATTGCCAACATTTCGCCCCTAAGGCGCGAGTTCCCCTAGCTCCCCTCCATCCTGTCATCACAACTGGTCCATTTTGTAAATGGGCCATCGACTTCATGGAGTGTCGCCCGCCATCTGCTGGTAACCATAAATATATCATCGTGGCGGTTGACTATTTCACAAAATGGGTCGAGGCTATGCCAACATTTAACAACACGGCAGCTACCGCAGCCCTCTTTTTCTTTAACCACGTTATCGCTCGATTCGGGGTTCCAAAACGACTGGTCTCTGACCACGGCCGACATTTTGAAGATGATATATGGCGTGAGCTATCCTCACTATTGGGTTTTGAGCACCAATACTCCTCCTCCTATTACCCCCAAGGTAATGGCCAAGTTGAAGCAGTCAACAAAATCCTCAAGACCATGCTTCAACGAACAGTGAATAAGCACAAAACCAACTGGCATCTTATGCTCTTCCCTGCTTTGTGGGACTATCGAACTTCTGTTAAAACCGCCACCGGGTTTACTCCTTTCCACCTCATTTTTGGAGAGGAGGCAGTCTTACCGATCGAGTGTGAAATCCCTTCCCTTCATCTGGCTGTTGAACTTCTCCCTGATACCCAACCTCTAGAACAACGACTTATCATGCTTGAGCGCGCCTCCGAAGACTGTCGTGTTGCATTGCAAACCATTGAAGCGGCTAAGAAATGCACCAAAGCTCAGTATGACCGAAAAGTACACCCTCGTACTTTTCACAAAGGCGACCTTGTTCTAGTATATGACCAGGCCAATGATGTCCTTGGTCACGGGAAGTTCGACTCATTATGGCTAGGCCCTTACATCATCAGTAAGGATCTCGATAAGGGGGCATACCTTTTAGAGGACTTCGAAGGAAATCCCCTTCCTAATCCTCGCAATGCACTCTATATTAATAAATATTACCCTTAGCATTTCCCTTCTAAAATGCATGTTTTATTTTCTTTTAGATAGCCAGCATATTTTTTTGTTGTTGTTGTTGTTTTCATACTTTGATACTTCGCCAGGACAGAGCTTGTCCCAGAAGGATCACTTCACCTCTCCTCAAAATCGATTTTCCTCACTTACAACACTTGTACTTGGGGCACCATTTTTCCTCCATACTTGTCTTTGTTCGTGTCAATTTTCGTCATGAGATACCATCTTGTACTCATGTTTTCATGGTCCCCCATGGGACCTTTTCTGTGCGGCAGCACCATCGAGTCGCCTTTGTTTAGAACATCCAAGTTGAGTCATCGCCTTCCTGGAGTCTATCCCGAGTCCCTTTGTACCCCGTTATAGTCCTCCCTCCTTCATTGCTTGGTCTCTCTCTTGTGTCGCACATTATGGCCTTCAGTCCCACTATCCCCTATCCCTTATGATATTGTGTCAGTTGCTGCCATGTCATTCATGCCCTTTATGCTCTAGCAAGGGAAGTCGTCCATTTGCTACTCAGTCCCCTCCATTCCATCATCATCATTGGTATTAGTCTGTCTGTCGCTCTACTATTTTCTCTCGTGCCTTAGTTGAGGATCTCTCATTGCCTCACCTATGGCGGACCTCCTTCTGTCGACATCAGCCCCTTCATTCCAGAAGACAGGTCTAGAGGGCGGTATACCTTGGTTCCAGCTTCCACTCTTGTTCGGTGCCTCGGATCAGGAAAAGGGATCTCTCATTTCCCTTTGACTTGATTGTTTCTCCACTCCAGCTCCTTTCAGCATGATCGAGATCCGTATGCTTGATGGTCCAGTGATGCAGTAGCAGCTATTGGTGATGCCCGGGTGTGTGTGAGATGTCTCAGCCCTCATGAGGGGGTGGCCCTGTAGGTAGCCCCCCACATACCCAGATGACCTCTTCATTACCACCTTCAATGCAGCTTCATATATTTGATGATGTCGGCCTTAGCCGCTTGCAGCGCCTCTTTTGATTTGCATGTATCAGTCAGATTTTGTGAGCCCTTCCTCGCCTATAGGGGGAATTTGAGTTGTATTTGTATCTCATGTACTCAGATATTATTGTATAAGTCCTGGTTGTCATCCTAGGCACAACATGTATGTGAGATCCCTCATTGTATTTTTATCTGGCTCATGTTTCTGTCGGCTGTACTTTATGGTTCGGTCCCTTGTTTACTGGACACACTATTCTTTTGTACTTTGTCTCAACGGGCATAGGTATGCCTCCCCCGCCGCCTTTAGCACAGGTACCCTCTCATAAAAAAAGACTTGTTGCACATGTAAGTCTTGTCTCCTCAGGGTCTAGTTCTTCAGCACATTAGTCTACCTCACATTTCTCTCTCTAACTTCCCTTTTGACGTCTGGTGATTGTGTTCTTACAACGTACTTTGGTCATACGATTTGCTCCTAACACTCGCACGCTGGGGGGCAATCTGTTACACCATTTTTTGGTCTTCTAACCTACTATCATTAGATGGACCCAAGTACACCATGTAAGACCAATTTTACCCTAAGTAAAATTGCTTTCACTATGTAAAATAACTTAATAAAACACATTTATTAGGTTTTTTTATGGTCTAAACAGGAAACCCCAAAAGGAAATATTAAACAAACCTATATTTGTTTGATTTTCCTCAAGGAATAATTAATTAAACAATAATTTAATTATTATTCATGGTCATGTTTAACCCAAAACAAAGAAATTAATTAGATAAATCTTTATTTATCTTATTATTTTCTAGGAATAATTATTTAAATCTTATTTAAATAATATTCCTTGTTAAATAAAAGTAAATCACCCATAAATAATTAAATAAATCATTATTTATTTGATTATCTTTCAACCACTTCCTTAAAATGATAAATAAATCATTTATTTATTTATTATTCACAAATAAAGGGATTTGACCCAAGTCAAATACTTTTTCCCTCCGATAAATATAATAAAATATTCCATAAAAGGTGGATCTAGATTTGGTTAATGTTATTTTAATCATGCACCAAGATCTAGAATGACCCAATATTTTGTTATAAATAGGAGAGTTTCTCCTACCATTCTTCACCTTTTGTTGCCTATTAGATCACTCTGGATCTATACTCTTGGTCTGACTTTGAGCCATTATCATTGTCATATTTTCCATTATTTGTTGTGTGAGCTCCCTTTGAGTTCTATCTTTTTCTGGGTTTTCTACACCAACAAGAGAGAGAAATGCTAGATCTGAAGTGCTGAGGACTTCCAAGAACCCATCCCATTGAGGAGAATTGGAAACACCTTCTTGTTTTCCTCCCAGGTGCCCTTAATACAAAAATTATTTCAAAAAACATTGTTCTTGTCTTGTCTATTGGATGTATGGAGAAAAACCTTGTTTTTACTGCTTAGTGTCTCTTTATGCATAGATTTGGTTTTTTGCAGCACTTGTCTTGATCAACTAACTGCAGATCTGAAGATATTGGCAGCCATATGTGATGTTAGGGCTATAAGTTATGCGTAGCTAAAGTGGTCTTTTTTCGTACACTTCAACAAAAGATTCATACTAACAGACACCCTCAAAAAAATTTCTCTCCTTAAATTTTTGATCCCCTAATACTTGTGAAAAAGAGAAGTCAGGCCTAAATTCACGTTTTCAAAACTTCAATTCGCTAAGTCGAAAATATGATTAACTCTCCTAAGTTGTGACTCAGCGACCTTGTGACCCTTCAGTTCGCCAAGTCGTTGGGTCGTACATCAGTCCAAAATCAAACATTAGCGACCTCGCGACCCTGCGACCCCTTAGGTCGCAAGGTCACACATCTCATTAACTCATCTCATTTGCTACCTTGTGACCCTCATTAATTTCCCACACGTGCGACCCCTTTATATATAGAAGGGTCGCATAGGTCACATTTGACCTGCATGACAGAGAAAGAAAATGCCTCTGACAAGCCAACTGGAGCACGATTTTCCCAGGTAAGTTTCCTAATCCTCCTGTTGTTTCTTTTTTGATATAATTGTTACTATTTCTTACGCTTGCCCTAAACTATTTAACCCTATTTTCTTTTGACCAAGCTAACTGGAAATCCCTTTGCAAACCTGCCTTCCCCCCTTCAAAATTCTTACCTTTCACATCCTTGTGGGTATTTTTGAGAAACTTATCTACCCCCTCCCCACTTTCAAGGACCTTGCCTCAATATCCAATGAAGATCTCTATGACTTGGTCGACGATCTTCTAAGCACCCTATGTGTTTTCCAAAACATTTTCTCGCCGCGCGTCCACCCAGCCCTAACGCGACCCCACGACCCCGCGACCTAGTGACATTGGTTCCTAAGTCGCAGGGTGGCCAGGTCGCATTTTCGGAAAACTTTCAGAGTGGAGCGACCTTGCGACCTAGTCGTGATTCGCTAAGTCGCCAGGTCGCACTTCCAAGCAAATTTTGACCAGTGTGACTCAGTGACTCAACGAACTAATCACGAGTCACCAAGTCACTAGGATGCCTTTTTATGAAAATTCAAATTCACGTGACCTAGCGACCCCGTGACCCAGTCACAAGGTTGCCAGGTCGCACGTTCACCGATTTCCTTGAAAATAATTAAGCAGGGATAAGAGCAGCCCACATATTTATAAATTATGACATCTCTATTATCATGGGATTGTTTCATGAACATGCTAGGCGACATTGAGCTGAACTGGAGTGTGTATCCATCTCGTCAGCCTCGAGTGACATCGGGCCTCCAGAAATTCGCAAGAGGAACAAAAGTCCTGAGATAGAGATCTCGGAGGGGGAAAGAACTATTCCGTTTCCCCCCATCTATGGAGACACAACCTGCATTTTCGGTAAAGGGGACAGCATGAGCTGGTACCAGATTTACAAAGAGTTTACACAGATCGAATTTCTAGAGGACCTCCCAGACTGACAGGTATATATTCAGGTTAAATGATCCAAGTTGCACTACGCAGGAGCCCACCCCCACCTATATTACCATGCACAGAATTGATCAAATGGATCTTTCAAAGGGTTGACCCCAAGATCTGGGTTATTCAGGATCATAAGATAAAGACATCTGCAAATCTAAAAGGACAAGTTGCGGAAGTATATTACGCGTTGCCTCCCCGAGAGTAGATCTTTAGTGAGGAGTGGGCCATTACACATGAAGTTCCCATACCTGAAACTTTGAGAGGGTGGTGGGAGGATCCAGAGAAGTTCTGGGTCAAGAATGACTAGGAATATTAGACAGAAGGACTCAAGAAGGCCTACAAATTAGTATTAGCAATGTTATGCAGGATTTACAACCATCCAGATGCAACCTTTTTTAACGAGGCTTGGGTTTCTCTGATGTACACTATC
Source organism: Pinus albicaulis (assembly GCA_034641835.2). NCBI lineage: Eukaryota > Viridiplantae > Streptophyta > Pinopsida > Pinales > Pinaceae > Pinus > Pinus albicaulis. Next base: position 176,099,028 of record CM076571.1, on the reverse strand, counting down.
ACCATGTACGATACCCACTTCAACTGGGCCAACATGATTGTGGCAGCCCTCAGGTCGAACGTATCTGCGGCACTAGCAGCAGATGAAGGGTATGCGTCAGAATTTTATATGGCATCCTATCACCTAGATGTGGTTTGTGCAAGGTGCCATTTTAAGGGGTGGTCACACCACTGAGACCCAGAGCATGGAGGTTCGATTCACAAAGATATAATGGTGTTTTTGGATTCCAGCTACAAGAAAGACATAGATTCGATTAAACGCAGCTTCATTCCCACCCTCTACAGGAAACTATTTGGAAGAGACACCCCATGTATGTCCCGGCGTGCCATGGAGATGATAACCCAAGTATCCCACTGGTTCCCTAACGTGGAGGGTACTTTCATCCGAGTTTTTGGGTCGCTCAAGGCTCCTCATGCGCTACCCCAGTTCGTCACCGACAAGCTCCTCCTCTAAGAAGCATGCTACCAAATGTCAGGGGATTTTCAAAAGTTATAACTAAGGGTAAGAAGAAGCCATGGCCCACTCTGCCTCTCACTATCGGTGCATACATGGTGAAGGATTTCAGGGAAGTAGGGGTAGAGGCCGAACAAATCAGAGGATTTTGTTTACCCCCTTTAGCACACCGGACATATGATCATGACAGAATCATCCCATCCCACTGTAATCGGGAAAAATTCAAATGGAGTTACCAGCATACCGAGTGCCCTGCTGAAGATAGAATCAGGAACTGGTATAACAAGGACATAGAGGTTGCCCCAGAAGAATCAACTAGCCAGGATGTTCAGAATCTAGAAGAAAGAATCCATATGCTAGGAGGAGCATCATCATCAAAGGCCAAGAAGCCTAGGACTGGTACAAGTCTTAACCCCTCCTCCCAGCAAAAGGGAAGGTTGAAGCTAAACAAGAAGCCGAGTAAAAGGAAAAGGAAGAAGAAGACAAGTGAAAGAAACAATTTAAAGAAGAGCAGAGGAAGAAGCGGGTAGAAGAAAAATGCAAAAAAAAAGGAAGAGGAACAAAAGAGAAAAGAGGAGGAAGAAAAGATGGAAGTTCAGCACCAGTTGAAGTTAAAGTAGGATAAGGCGGAGGCCGAACGCCAGCTAAAGGAAGAATAGGACAAGGTAGAAATTGAGCATTGGCTAAAGGAAGAATAGGACAAGGCAAAAATGAAGCACTGACTGAAGGAAGAATGGGACAAAGCAGAAGCCAAAGGAATTAGGACTCCATTCTGAGAAACAGGGGAAAAAAAAGAGTTTCCACCCATCGAGATACCTCCAACAACCAATGTCCGTTTCACCCTCTCATAATTGTGTACTTCCAAAGATCTAGATGAGGGAGTACTCGATCTCATCGGACTCACCTATGATCAATTCAAACACAAGATTAGGTAGGAAAAGAGGAGATGTTTGGCACAAGACCCTGCGGTGCCCCTCGTAGTCACTACATGAAAGGATATAGTCTTGGACACTAGGACTAATCCGGTCATGATTTCCCCAACCGGTACCGCTTTTGCAGCAGCTACAGAGGAGAACATGAGCAGGATGAGCAGAGAAATTTTTTCCTTACAGAAAATACTGCAGACCTACAAACTCAAGACGGCCAAAGCAGAGCAAGAAAAGAAGGCGCTACAAGAGGAGGTCAGACAATTTCAAACCAGGGATACCCATGCTAATGAAATACCACTCACTATACAGGGAGAGCTAGTCACTTTGGAGGCCTCCATGAAACAGGTCTATGAAGAAATTTTTACCATAAAACAAATGGTAGCACCTCTATTGAAGGCACAGGCCAAAACTAAAAGGAGAAACACATAGCTAAAGGAAGCCTCTACTACATTGGACAAGATATTGGAGTGGTCTAACAGGTATCGAGAAGCCCTAGCCACGTTGCCTAGAAAATATTGGATTGTAATCCAGAATGACAAAGTTAAAATCCGAATAAAGGTACAATCCAAGGAAAAGCTCATCAAGGATCTGAAGAAAGTAATGTCCGCATATAAACATTTGATTAGCGGCATCGACTCAATGGCCGAGGTACACCACATCCATTCTCTGGGTGCACTTGGAGAAGAGAAAACATGGGAATAAGTCTCCAAATATATCCAAATATTTTTACATCCCATGAGGCAAGCAGCCGCCTCGCAAGACCTGCCAGTGTCGAGAGAAAACATGGTTCAATTTATTGTGACACCGGTCCGGATATACACTAAAAAGGCCTCCTTGTCGAATCAGATCACAGTCAAGAGGGAATCTTTGATTCCAAACACTCTGGAATGTCTTCAAAGGTTGAGAGAAGATATGCCTCAGGTCTCCCCAGTAGCTGCAGATTATCAGGCTTGGCAGACCTACCTCAAGGAGCAGCAACAGATAGATGTCCTGAGCCTTGCAATCACCCAACTACTTCCATGATCAAGTTATATATAGCAGCAAGTAGAGAGGGTCGCAGGTCACAGCCACAACCAAGGTCGGAAGTTTCAATTTCCCTCAAGTCGCAAAGTAGGCCAATGGTTGGGAAGGTGAAAAGTCAGGGATACCCAAGGGTCAATTGTTTTTTATAAATACTCCCTTCCAGGAATTGTAAAAGATCTTTTTTCGGGACTCTAAAGGAGCAAAGAATTATATAGAATTGAATGCACCCTTTATGAATTAATACAAGCACTTTTTTGATTCCACTCTTGGATTTGATGGAATTTAATGTGTTAACATTGTGAATATTTTGTATTATGTATCTTATATATTGCTGATTAAATCATTTTTGTTTTCCGCTTATATCATTTATACATTTAGCTCACTAAATTTTATTAATGATGCTAAGTTGCTTATATAGGAAATGTTAAGCAACTCTATTACTAACATTTATCTCATCTTTCGAAACCGCTTAAGGAAGTGAAGGGCGCTCTAACCATAAATAATTGTTTCTTCTGTGGTTCGAACAACTTCTTTACAAGCATGACCCTGATGATGTGCTGCTAACAGTACTTCCTTAGATGCATGTTTTTCAACTCATATTTCTATTCATAGTGTTTTATGTTCATTCAGACTCATCAACCATTTGCATTGTACCATCCGGATAGACGTGCATTCACAGGTCTACAGAGCTCATTCGTGTCCGAGAAAAGGAGTATTCATCGGTAGCTGGACCCACACCCCGGACAAGATCCCTATCACAAATGGTTTAGAGTCTAATTGGGAGTTTACACCAGGGAGATACCTTACTGTTGGCCGGACAGATTTTTGTGTTAACACCATGTGAAATCAAATGGCTTTCCTGACATGCACAAGTTCAATAGATGCGATTGGCTCTCAAGATCTAATGGTGTAGAAATGGTAGAGTTTATGAAAATGACTAGCCCTAACCTTTTGAGCACATTTGCCTCATTTTTCATTTTTTTTTTAGCATCCAGAGCATTGTTATGCATGTGTTACAAGGTTCCATGCTCAATCATATAACTCTTGTTACACCTAGTGTAATATTCCCAATTAGCAGCAGTGAATTGGTAATATTAATTTTTGGCCATTTTACTTTTTATAAAGTTAAATCAGTTAATAAAGTGGGTGATGAGATACTTATACTACACTTAGGAAATAAAAATTCCCTAAATTCACTTGAGCATATAATTATTTGGCAGCGTGGGGCCCAGTAGGATGAAGTGGTAGCGTGAGGGAAGTGGCAGTGTGGGTAGCGTTGGCCCACAACAACGTAGAGAGAGAGGGGCAGCGTGGGCCAAGAGGGAAAACGTAGTTTTGGTGGGGCCTAGGTGAGGACAAGGCTCTAAAAGCATAAAAAAGGGAAGAGGCTCCTCATTCTCTCATTCGATAATGCATCTATGTTTTTCCTCTTGACAGAGCATGCTTTTGTTGTTGAGCAAAGTCTACAAGTGTTGTTCAGCACACCAGGTGTCTCCAAGTGGAGATCCGAACCTCAACCCCAGGGGTCTTTGAGTACCTGCTTGGGTGAGGATTTCTATCTATTTATTTTTAAGTGGGAGCCATATCATCTTCAGCCCAGGATTACGCACTTGCTTCGACAGCGCAGTCTCAGGGAGAGATCATGCAGTTCTTTGAGGAGGAAGTTCCGGGAGTGAGGATTCATCAGGGGATTCAGCCCTGGATAGTGAGAAGGGATCAACCCTTCAGTATTCAATAATTTTGGTATAGGATGAGGCCACTATTTGTAGAGGATAATTCTGGGCCAACGTATTTCACTGGGATAGCGTTATTCCTCAAGGGAGGTCAAATTCTGGTTTCATCCATTCCGGAATTCCTTTCTAGGCTTTTCTAGGTATTTGGAGGAGAGCTCATTTCCAGAGTTTCATATTTTTTTGAGCAGGGGAATAGCCCCAAAGAGCCATCCTATTCTAGCAGTAGTAGCAGCAACGACGTTTTGGAGATAATGCAGTCACTGACAGAGCAACCATTCCTTGAGAATTTCTGAGAGTATTTCCAAATTGTCTTGTGGAAGACAAGATGCCATCATTCTGATCACCTTTGTACTCATTGTATCTTTCAGTTATTTAATAAAATGGCTCATAGTTATCCATATTTTGAAATATTTATGTGATGTCCCTCTATTTTCTGTAGATTCTTGTTTATTTCGATTTATATTAATGTTTATTTATATTCAGAATATTACAGTGGCATTAGAGTTCATAAACTTGGCTCAACATGTGGAGCAGATTTCTATGGCACCAACAGGAAAACCATATATCACTTACTGGGGAAGGAAGTACAAGGACCAAGAGCAGAGGCTTGAGGCCACTTTTAGAGAGGGAGATTGCATTCCAGTAGTGGACACAAAGGAGGAAGAACTAATGGAATGTGAGAAATATGAAGGAAAGGAGTTCGAGGAACTCCTCCTAAAGTTTATGCGAGAGCTATCAAGGAGGATAGAAGATATGGGGTAGAAGTTTACCGCAAACTAGAGACCGCATGAAACCCCAAGAGATTTTCACATCAGAGAAGGGTCTGAAACTTCTCTCCATTTGCAGGAACAACTCACAGTACAGTAGGTTGTATCACTTACTGCCCCACACTCCATGATGCCCTCATTTCTAGCTACAAGCGCCGAAGTAGGAGAACCTCAAGAACCAGAACCGATTTATATGGGGGATTATTTTGCTGAGTATTAGTCCTATGGGCGAGAGTTTGGTGAGGCTCTCACTTTCCATGATTTTGTTCAGGTCAAGAAGGAAAACAGTCCCTGTAACCAGAACATAGGGGATAGGTACACACAGGATGGGGATGTATAGCGTACAGTGGGAAGATTTTTCTTACCAAATTTTGACGGATCCTCCAAATGTTCAGCAAAGGCTTGGGTGGAGAAGATGGATATCTATTTCCAACATAATAATATGGCATAGGGAGAGGCCATCAAGGTCATAGCACTGCACTTAGATGGAAAGGCCCATGATTGGTGGTTCCCCGGGATGGCCATGCTGGGTCACTCGACTGTGACAGCATATGTAGAGTTTACATGGAGACCGGTATAGTGGTTTAATCGAAGGGATCCAGAAGAGCACTTTGTTAAGCTAACAAGCTCAAACAGATTAGGAACTCAGACACCTACATTTTCGAGTTCTTGAGGCTTTCCATGATGATACTTGACTTGTCCTCAGCTAGGATGATATACATCTTTATTGATGGGTTGCCAGAACCTCTGCATGGGTTATTCAGATCCACAAGGCCAGCTACACTTCATGATGCAGTTGGGAGGACCAGGGATTTAGAGGATACCCTAATCAAGACCAAAGCTCCTTACCGCCAAAGACGAGCATTCAAGCTGAAGGGGAAGGATGCGAGGGTTCCACCTCTGAGGGGGAACCAAGGCTAGGGGCCTTTGGATGATGAGACCTGGAGAGCCCTGAGGCGGAAGAAGCTATGCTTCGCATTCCAGGAATCGTGGGCACCGGGACATAGATGTGTCACTGGGAATGCACACTATATAGAGGTCTTCTCCGACAATGACAGGGAAGAGGATGCATATGAGGAGATGGAGGTAGGAGGTAGCACTTTAGTACAGAGAGGGGATCATCCACCACCTCCACCACTAGTAGCCGAAGGGGTAGCATTTTCACCTACTAGGGGAGTCCTTTCTTCTTTGCGAGGGGTTCCCAAATATTTGACACTACCTGTCTGGGGTACCGTATAGGGACAACATGTTTTAGTACTAGTGGATAGTGGGGCTACCCATAATTTTATTGATGCACAATTGGTAGAGCGGAGGCGCATACCGACAGAGAGATTTGATGGATTTTTAGTGCTAATACCAGGTTCTAGAACTATGTAGTGTGCCAGATATGTGTTGGCTTTGTCAGTGACCATGGGGACTTACACTTTAACGGATCATTTCTTTGTGGTGGACATTCCGGACACCAACATGATACTGAGAGTGCAGTGTTTGATCACGCTGGGGAAGGTAACTACAGACTAGGAGACCTTGGAGATGGAGTGGACAGACAAGAATACCATTAAGCATGAGATGATTCGGGGCATGCACACTTATCCTCCACAGACAATTTTAGCACACCAGATGGAGGCAGACTTCCGGAAGGGAGACATAGCATTAGGGGAATTTTGAGGTCTAAAATGGGCCTCCTAAGGAAAATGTACAACCAAAATAAACTTTACAAGAACCAATAGGATTCAAGATGATGATGTCAACCATGGGGGATGATTCACCATTTTTAAAGTAAAAGTGTAAAAATATTAAGAAATAATAAAATAATAAAACTAATTTTTCAACTCGTATTTTCAACTTATCCCCCAAAATTTGTCATCAAATTTCGAGCAATAGTACTCGTTTGATGTAAAACTTAATTCCTCATCTAGAGTACCCATGTTGCATAATTTCGATGGACCCTTCTACACGAAAAATGAGAAATACATGAAAACACGTGATTGCAATCACATTTTTCATGTATTTCTTTTTCATGTAGAAAGGTCCATAAGAAGTATGAAACATGGGTAATCCTTGGATGAGGAATTAAATTTTTCATCCAATGAGTACTCCCGCTCGAAATTTGAGTAAAAAATTTGGGAGATAAGTTGAAAATATGAGTTGAAAAAGTAGTTTTTTCGTTTTTCCCTTTAAAATTTGATGATGTAATCAAATCTTATTTTATTATTTCCACTATTATTTTATAATTTCCTTAGGAGGCCCATTTTAGACCTCAAAATTCCCCTAATGAGTGGGCAGTGGAGCTGCATGTTTCAGAGACAGGGTCCACAAGACATATCGCACACCCAGATGTGCAGTCGATTTTGGACAGATATGCTACATTTTTTGGGGATATACCACCACGGAAGCCACCGAATCGGGGGTTTGAGCACACCATTGAGCTGGAGTAGGGCATTTAGGTCATGATTACTACACCCTATAGGCATCCCAAAGCCTATAGGGATGAGATTGAGAGAGCTATTCATGAGCTCTTAGCGCTGGGAAACATCCGACCCAACACTAGCCCGTTCGCTTCTTCTGTTGTACTGGTGAAGAAGAAGGATGGCACACTGGGGATGTTCATTGAATATCAGGTTCTCAATAAGAATACCATGAAGAACTGATACCCCATCCTATGGATTGATGGGATGATGGATGAGTTGAGGGGGTCAAATTTCTTCTCAAAGATTGATTTGAGGTCGGGTTACCATCAGATCCGAGTGAGGGACCAGAATGTCCCCAAGACATCTTTCAAATGTCACGACGACCACTTTGAGTTTCTAGTGATGCCCTTTGGGCTAACCAATGCACCAGCCACTTTCCATTCCTGCACGAACCACATCTTCCATGGTCAACTAAGGAAATTGTGCCAGTATTCTTGATGACATCTTGATATACAACTAGACATGGGAGGAGCACCTACATCACATTAAGGTTGTATTGCACATTATGGAGGAGCATAATTTTTATGCTAAGCTCTCCAAATGAGAATTTTGACTAAAATAGATGCTCTATCTAGGGCTTATCATTGGTGTGGACTTAGTCATAGTCCATGAGGATAAGATCAGTAGCATCCGGGATTGGACGAAACCGAGGAACATGAATGAGCTTCGGGGGTTTGTAGGCATATGCACCTACTACCGAAAGTTCATCAAGGGGTTTTCCCAACTTGTGCACCCCTCACAAACCTTACCAAGAAGAAGGAATTCAGTTGGACAGACACAACATAGAGGGCCTTTGATAGGCTCAAGGAGGTGATGAACAACTATCCAGTTTTGGTGTTGCCGGATTTCACACGGCCTTTTGTATTGGAGTGTGATGCATTTGGAGAAGGGGTATGCGCAGTATTGAAGTAGGGAGGCCACCCCATATCTTTCGAGAGCAGGAAGCTATTGCCGCATGAGAGGTTGTCTCCCATATACAACAAGTAAATGTTGCCTAACTTTCATGCACTAGCCAAGTTTCAGCAGTATTTGGTGGAGAACAGGTTTAGGGTGAGGAATAATCATAATAGCCTTTGGTTCTTTCTAGAGTAGAAGCAGTTGCAGGAAAGGCAGCAGATGTGGGTCAGCAAGATCCAGGCATATGAATTTGACATCGAGTATGTCAAAGGAAAGAACAACGTGGTGGCTGATGCTCTTTCACGTAGGCCAGCAGCGTTGTCTCTGATGAGCTTAGACACAGATTGGAGGGCTTAGTTACTAGTAGAGTACTCCAAGGACCATTCTTCCTGCAAGATACTGGATGGACAGGTCATAGATGAAAGGTAGAGAGTGATATATGAGGTGATATACTTCAGGGACAAGATATTATTGACTGGGAGGTCTCAGCTCAAGGAGAAGGCACTACATGCCTCACATGACTGACCACTATCAGGTCACCAGGGGTTCACACAAGACCTACAGGGCCATCAAGGAGAGGTTCTCTTGGAAGGGCCTCAAGGAGGACATACTCTGACATGTCAGGGAGTGTGAGGTGTGTCAGTGGAACAAAGGCGAGATGAACCATCTAACAGGGTTACTTCAGCCACTTTCCATTCCAGAGGGGAAATGGGAGAGCTTTTCGATGGATTTCATCACAGGGTTTCTCACAGTGAAGGGCAAGGATTTCATCTTTGTATTTGTTGATCGGCTGAAAAGGTATGTAGACTTTGTTGTTCCTTGAGAAACAATTTCTTGCTCTGTAAAGAAATCCGTGCTCAAGACATTAAAGATTATGTCACAAACAAAAGTATATCTGTCCCTGTTTTATAAATCTTCAAACATTAATTATATAATCTTCAAATATTAAACCCATGGAAGGTTCGGAAATGCCATATCCTCCTTATGCTGAAGTGAAAGGATGAAAGAAACAAGAAAGAAAGGATTTCAATTTGATATGCTGCTTGAAACAGAATCTATCAGTGTAAAATCCTGAAGGAATGAGTAATGATAACGTTAAAATAGAGGAGCGCCCATTAAGGTTTATTTAACTCTTAAATACACATGTATCTAGAGACCTGCAGCTCAAATTACTCCATTTTACTCACAGATATGGAAAACATAATGAAAACTGAGAAACTATTCAACATAAACAGAATGAAGGAAACTTGCAAAAACTTTTCATTAATTCAGTATTCTTCAGTACAAAATTTTAGCTTCAAGGTCCAAAACTCAGAACCTTCTTCCCTCTTCCAATTATCTTTAAATACAATATGAACAAAACAGTTTCCAGTGACGAAACTGATTCTAACAGTTCTAACTAACTCTAACTGCTTAAACTACTAACTGTGATGGAGGCACATGCCTCGAAAAAGTTCTATTACATTTATATGATTTCACTAAAAACATAATAAAAATTTGAAAGTTTCTAATCTATGTGAACTCGTGCTCCTGAGATAGTTGCTGTCTCAACAACTACTTGTGGCTAAACGACTACTTGTGGCTGAGCGGCTGGAGTTGCTGTGTCCATTGAAAATCTCTTGCATTCTTTCCATAGCTTATCCTGAGTTGTCGAAGCATTCTTGTAACTAAGATATTCCAATCTAAATGCAACAGCCTGAATGTGAGTAAGACTTCCTATGAATAATGTCTTCACCATCCATAGCAGATGGAAATGCCTTTGTAAGAAGTTAAACACCGTTTCTCCCTTTAGAACTTGTGTCTTTTCATGCCTGCCATATGCTCTGCTTTTTGCAAATGTTAACTGATCTTCATAAAACTTCCATGACATGATATCTCCTTTCTCAGTCCAGCATGAAGGCAAACCTGTTCTTCTTTGTATTTTTATCATTGGAATTTACAACACCATCTTCTTCAACGCCAAAAAGTTGCCTCTCAACGCCCATGGGAAATTACATGAACTGAAAGTCTGCCCTGAAAACAACACAAGGTATGCATTCGACGATGACTGACTCTGAACCCAGAATGCATTTTCAATGTGCTCATCCCGAACACAATGGTCTTCAGGAAGTCTCTTTGCTTTGTCTACAGATGTTTCATACATGTGCTCCAACCTATAGTTATTTACAAGACTAGAATTTTTCAGAGAAGCCATATTCCAGTAACATAATTTCACCCTTTTTAGTAATGTGAAGATTAACCAATCCATTCTCTGTAAGGAATCCTTTCTACGATCACAAAGATATTTTCTTTTCAGAAAACAATGATAGGATTCAATGGAACAATTTGTTTCTTGGTTGGCATGACAGAAATTTATGTAAGATTTTGCCCGCATATGAAATTTTTCGCCCACCATCCAATTTGTTGAAAAATATTCCAAGAACCGCTCCTCTGCTGCAAAGTCAATATAGAATGCATTTATAGCTCGGGATATTGCATCTGGGTCACGACAAGAATTCATGATTTCACCCAACATTATAAACATCTTTCGAACATTCTTCCCACAAGTGGCCAACTTGTCCATATTCTTCAACCATGCTCTCCTAAAGTGCCATACGCAGAGCAAAACTCGAGATCCAGTTATAGCACTTAATGCATCAATGTCGACCAATGCATCACCTATCATGAAGGCATTTATTGTCCATGTAGGTTGAGCTTGTCGACCTCTCTCCATGAGTGCTGGCAAGCACTGTAAGATGTCTGACAATCCATTCTGCGATGAGATAACCCATGCTACAGGAAGAGCATTCTGTTATGTGTCAAACATGAGCAAGGTGTACAAATAATTTGTGGGGTATTTGGACAACAGAAATATGGCGGGAGCACGACTCAAAGGAAAAAGAACCACAGAAAAATGAGAATGAGACAATGGGCCATTTAACAGTTACGAATATCTGCAATAAATGCCAAAATGACGTGTATAAACCTTGACAGTTGTTTCCCACTTTCCTGATGACGTCACTACGGGGGGTCTGGGAGTACGGCGGAAATATTCAACGTATACCCCCCGTAATGAATCTCAGTCGTTGATCACGGCTCGCTCCAGATTTGACCAGTCAACTACGGGGAGTCCGGTGTTGATAATTAACGAGCTATTTTCCCCACCATAATGACTAATCCGGAACCCCTCTTCCGCGATCACCACTTCCGCTTGGGAAGTTGCTCGATGCTTAAGCTCGAGAATATACATATCAAAATAAAGCTTTATGACTACTTTTATGTGCATCGAGCTTTATAAAAACATTTTATTTGTTTTTTATGATATAGTATTAAAACTATAGCATATTTTTTGAATTTCCAGATTTTTTATTTTTATTTTTATTTTCGAAATAAAAAATAAAAAGGATATGCAAAATATGATCCACAACATCTGGCTCCACCTGGGGATAGTGTTTTTACCACAAAACACTAAGAACCTGCAGATTAGTGCCTTCACCTCGGGCATGGAGTCAAACATTGCTTGATGGAAATGTACAATGATCACACCGGATATATACAATGATGATCGAACAGTTGTTTAATGTCTAAAATAATGCTTGAGATATTGCCCATTCACAGGCATATCCAACACTTCTCCTTCAAGATTTTCCAACATGAAAGTATTATTCCCTCTGACTTCATTAATTTTGAATGGGCCATACCACAAGGGATCAAATTTGACATGTTTCCCTTTGTCTTCCCTTCGTGTATCCCATCTCAATACTAAGTCTCCCTTCTGAAACATGATTTCTTTGGCCTTCCTATCAAATATTGTCTTCATTTTCTACTGATAAGAAAGCAAATTCTCCCGAACTTTATCTCTGTTTTCACTTAGTTCTATTACATTATTCATTCTCCTAATCACAGCATTAGGTTCTGCTTGAGCATCTTGAAGGAAGGAAATCACAGGCTTCACCAACTGGGTGGGAAACAATCCTGAGTACCATATACTAATTCATAAGGTGACTTACCAATGGATCTTCTAGCAGTCATCCTTGTTGCCCATAGCGCAAACACTAGCTTTGAATTCCAATTCTTTTGATTTTCATTTATTGTCTTCTTCAGGATTCTTACCAATGTTTTGTTAGAAGATTCTTCCAAGTCATTCCCCTGTGGATGATAAGCTGTAGAATGAGACAATATTACATTGTAAGTCTGACAGAAATTAATGAACCTTAGTGAGCTGAAAACTTGGGCATTATCTGTCACAATCTTTACTGGACATCCAAACCTGCTAAAGATATTTTCTTCTAAAAATTTCATAACAACCAAATCATTTGCCTTCCTGGTGGGGATTTCCTCCACCCACTTTGTAAAATAATCCGTTGCAGTAAGGATCCACTTAAATTTCCCACTGGATGGTGGATTGATTTCCCCAATGAAATCCAATCCCCATTGTCTGAAAGGTTCTTCAACAAAAACACGGAGAAGAGGTAATGGAGCTAGTTTTTTCTTTTCTACAAATACCTGGCATTTTTGACAACTTTTGACTGCTTTATAAACATCAGCAAACACAGATGGCCAATAGAAACCTGATTTAAATATCTTATGAGCAGTTACCTTCCAGCTGTAATGACCTCCACACAGGTATTCATGATATTCTTTGATTACTTCTTAAACTTCTTCCTCTGTCAAACATAACAACAACACACCAGCAGGGTCCTTCCAATACAATTTTGCTTCAATTATGACATAAGGCTGAGCCTTAAGTTTTAAAGCCCTGTATTTAGTTCTATTAATTAAAGGGGGACAAGAAAGAAACCACAAATAATGAACAATATCCTTATACCAATTCGAGCAGAGAAATTTATACTTAATTGCTATATTTGACTGATTATCACCTGTTTCTCCATCGACTTCATCCACAGGGGCCAACAAATTAATTCCCAATGCTTGGAAATTTGACTCTGTCAATAATTTTGCCAATCCCAATCCTTTAACCAGTTTGGTTGGTTTTACATCCAGGTCATATTCCTGGATTTTAGCAATCCATTTTCCTCTTTTTCCTTCCACATCGCTCTGTACTAGGACATCCTTTACAGCTGAATTGGGAACATATGCTAAGATTTGAGAATGAAGGATATAAGTTTTGAAAGCTTTCAATGCTTTTACCAGAGCGTAAACTTGTTTCTCCAATATATTATATTTCAATTCTGCATCTCGGAGAACTTTACTAAAATATGCTACACGTTGTTCGTGCTTTTCTTCATTTCTCTGTAATAACACAGCTGCAATCTTCGAGGGAGATGCAAAGGAGAAAATTTGAAATGGCTTCAAATAATCCGGACTGATGAGAACAGGCGCTTCCTTTAAAGCTTCTTTAATCCTTTGGAAATATTCTCACGCCTCTTTGTCCCACTTCACTTCGGCATCCTTTTTCAACATGTCTATTATCTTTTTGACGATTTCTGCGTAATTGGGAACGAATCTTCTTAGAAAATTAATTTTTCCAAGAAATCTTTGAATATCTTTTTTGCTTCGGGGCAGTGGAATGGACTGTATTGCTTCAACCCTCGCTGGATCTATTTTCACACCTTGTTTTGAAACAATATGACCCAACAGTTTACCTTCTTCTAGGGCAAACAGAGATTTTTTAGGATTCAACGATAACCCATACTTTCTACACTTCAGGAAAGCTTTCTGCAAATGCTGCAAGTGTTCTTCATCAGAATTTGAAAAAATTGTGACATCATCCAAATAAATAACTACAAACTGATCTCCAACAAATTCAATATCCATCGCTCTTTGGAATGTAGCTCCTGCATTCATTAGTCCAAAAGGCATCCTAGCATACATGAATGTTCCCCATGGCGTAGTGAAAGCAATTTTCTTTTGATCTTCTTTCTCCACAGCCACCTGGTTATACCCAGAAAAGCCATCCACCATAGATAATCTATAAGCTCCAGTCACCTTCTGTAAAACAAAATCCATCTTCGGCAAAGGGTAATTATCTTTCAATGAAGCCCTATTCAAATTTCTAAAATCTACACACAGCCTTATCTCTCCGTTTTTCTTTCGGACTGGTACAAGATTGGAAACCCAATCTGAATATCTAAGCGGAACAATTATTTTGGCCTGCAGCAATTTATTTACCTCCTTTTCGATCCGAGCCAACAATAAAGGATTGATTTGCCGAAGCTTCTGTTTATGCAGCTTGACTCCATCCTTCAGTGGGATTTTATGCTGTATGATACTCTTATCATATGTCTTCAAATCATCATAAGACCAAGCAAATACATCTTGGAATTGTTTGAACAAATCTACGTACCTTTCTTTGTAGTCCTTCGAGACCCATTTGAACAATTTGATCATTTTAGGCTCCTGTTGAGTCCCTAAATTGCAATCTTCCACCTGCTCATCTTGGTTTTCTTTCTTCTGATTTACTGCAACGTCGTTTGCATCAAACAGTCTTTCAAGAGGCACTAAGCCTCTTGGCAAAGAATTGTCTTTCAACTGAATGATTTCCTGACCACCAATATTCTTTTTAAGAGTCTTACCAGCCAATTCATCTTCATCAGTTTCCAAATCAATCTGATGATCTTCAAATTCTTCAATCATCAACAGAAACTGCTTAATCTGTTCATCATCCTCAAATACCTGCCAGTGTTTAATATTGTCAGGAATTGAAGGTCTGTCTCATCTCAATTTCATACCTTAGTCTCGGACTGATCGGAGGCTTGAATGTACTTGCTGCAACCGACAAAGAATCAGCCATTCTATTTTCTTCCCTTGGAACAAACTGTAAGTTGAAGGCTTCAAAGTACTTTTCGATCAGATCCCAGACCTCATTCCGATATGCTCTTAACCTGGGATGTTTAGTTTGACATAAATTGTTGATCTGTCTTATAATTAATTCTGAATCCCCAAACACAGTCATAGACTGAATTCCCATTTGTTTAGCTGTCTAAAAACTAATCATTAATGCTTCATATTCTGCAACATTATTAGTGGATTCAAACTCCAATTTGAAAGAAAAAGGCACAAGTTTGCCTTCAGGAGAAACAAAAATGAAACCATCTCCAGTGCCTTCTTTGGAAAACGCACCATCAAAATAACACTTCCATAGCTTGTTCGAATGCAGCTCCTTATGTACAATGTCTGAAGGAAGTTGCCCTTGCGATTCTTCAGCAAATTCTGCATCTTCATGCAGCATGAAACAAGAGAGGTCATCTTTCTCTTGGCCATAAATTGGTGAATTACCTGCATCTTTCTTAGTGGCAGTTTTTTGAAACCTAGTTTCTCTATACAACCTTCTTTCTTCCCCATTGAAAACAGGAATGATAGCATATGTGAAATCCAGCTTCAAAATGCCTCCTAGCTTTGCTCCCCACGACCTAGATAATAGCATACCAAATCTGGCTGGAATATCAGCCACTACCACATCCATCATAATGCTCTTGGCTGGGATTTGAGCCAAAGACACAACCATATCCTTAATAAGACCCACACACTTCACCCTCTTTGAATCAAAAGAATAAAGATCCCGGTATGGCTTAGTGATTTGCAGATTCAATTCTTTCATCACACACAGTGGCATCAGATTTTGGGACGCACCAGAATCTAGCATGCAGTTATGTAGAACAAAATCATGTAACAGAAGTGATATATAAAAAGGAGGGACAAATGAATCTACCTCTTCAACATGAGGTCCAAATGTAACCACTGGTTTCTCTTCCTGCAGATTTACTATATCACCTACTTCATCAGACTGAGATAAATTGATAAACTTGGCAATCTCTTTCTTATAGCCAGGTTTTTTCATTAAGTCAAGAAGAGGTACTTGAATCTTCACTTTCTCTAACTCTTTCGACAAACTAAAAGTTTGATTTGATTTTGTCAACTTTTCAGGTTCTTCTTGATCTTTCTTGGAATTTGAGTTTTGATTAGAAACAGTAACCACTTTCTCCAAAATATTAGAATCTCTAATTTTTGTTTGAGAAGCTTCTGCTTGCTGCTTTTCCTTCTCTTTTTCTTCGTTCATGGGATTTTTCCCCTTATCTATTTTCTTAGTCTGATCTTTCTAGAATGGAGTCGCCATTGGAGCAGGTGCTGCTTCTTATTCTTTTTCTTCATTGTCTTGAGTCCTTAGTCTCTTATTTGACCTCAAATCGTACTTTTTATGCAACTCAGATTGCATGAAGTCTGTGAACTGTCTCCAGTAATCATCCATCTCTTCTTGATCAAATGAAAGATCATTTTCTTCCACTTCTTCTTCTTCAGATTCTTCTTCTGTTTCATCGTCTTTCATATACATAGCAGAAATTCGAGCATCATCCTCTCTCTCATCATCATCATCTGCTGAACGGGACGGGGTTGCCTCTATGTAAAAACGTGCTTGCACCTGATCTTGATCTTTTTTTTCTCTAGAATCTGCAGGGGCTGTTTTTTAAATTGGGGATTAAAAACCCCTCTATTCTGTCTTGCAGGCTTACTATCTATTTCCAACTTTACCAATTTATTTGATAGATTTTTTATGACCTTAGTCATGTCGTCAATTCTCTGATCTTGAGCTGAGGCTTCTTCTTTAGCCTTTCCTTTATCTGAAATTTTACCAGCAGCGGACATATTAGCCTCAATCTCCAGAGCATCAGTTTGAATCTACTCCAACGTAGGGGACCTTCTTTCCCTCAATGTGAAACTGAATTCTGGTTCAAATGCACCAGCAAAAACGACCCTAGCTCCAATAGGAGGAGGCTTCATCTCTGCAGGCAGACTATTATACAATTTGTTAAATCTCTTCACAAAATCACTCATATTTTCATCAGAGTTCTTCTTGGTTGCATTAAATTTTGTCAAAGAATAGCCGTGGTCCCTCTTTTCACCCCACCTTTCAATGAAACGTCTTTCTAGGGCATCCCAATCGTTAATGGAACCATTAGGTAATCCTTTGAACCATTTCCTTGCCTCTCCACTTAGAGACTGAACAAAGAGTCTCATAACAACATCTAAATGCTCAACATTTAAATTCTCTGCAAATGTGCAAAACAGGGGGAAGTGCTGTTCTGCGGTTATTTCATCTTCACCAGTAAATCTAGGGAGCAACTTGAGGTACTCCTGAGGCATATCATGCAATGGTTGGGCTAGATTTAATGGTGCATATCTATTCATCAAGAAAGCAGGGGCTGCTGGGACTGCCATATTTACGCCCGGGTTAACTGCTCCTTGAGCGGGGGTAAAATTAATACCATTTGTAGGTAGGGATGAATGAGGCAAAACAACTGATATAGGAGTTGGAGTATGAAAGATTGCAGAAGAGTTGGTAGCTATATGGGGCTGAGTTTCTATAAAAGGAAAAGACACAAACTCCAAAGATTTCTCTTCTATTGTGGGTTCTTGAAAACAAACGGGTGATGGTGATGATTCTTCTTCCGAGAAAATGAGTTTCTTGGAAGCTTTCTTGGATGAGAAAATGTGTGAACTGCTGCCTGGTGCGAGCAGTGTAGTTTCAGGTGTATCTAATATTTTTGGTTTCTGGCCCTTCTTTGAAACAAGCTTCTCAGGATCAGAAAAAACAGGAACTTTTTGCTGAGAGGTATCTGACCTCGTGTGAGGTTTCTTGGGAGCCAGAGCTATTTTCAAACAAACACAGCGTACTATTTCCTCCTCTCTGAACAACCAGAGGAAATTTAAAACAAAACACAGGGAAAATCTTCGAATCTTCGATCCCCGGCAACGGCGCCAATTTATGTTGTTCCTTGAGAAACAATTTCTTGTTGTGTAAAGAAATCCGTGCTCAAGACATTAAAGATTATGTCATAAACAAAAGTATATATGTCCCTGTTTTATAAACCTTCAAAAATTAATTATATAATCTTCAAATATTAAACCCATGGAAGGTTCTGCAATGCCATATCCTCCTTATGCTGAAGTGAAAGGATGAAAGAAACAAGAAAGAAAGGATTTCAATTTGATATGTTGCTTGAAACAGAATCTATCAGTGTAAAATCCTGAAGGAATGAGTAATGATAATGTTAAAATAGAGGAGCGCCCATTAAGGTTTATTTAACTCTTAAATACACATGTATCTAGAGACCTGCAGCTCAAATTACTCCATTTTACTCACAGATATGGAAAACATAATGAAAACTGAGAAACTATTCAGCATAAACAGAATGAAGGAAACTTGCAAAAACTTTTCATTAATTCAGTATTCTTCAGTACAAAATTTTAGCTTCAAGGTCCAAAACTCGGAACCTTCTTCCCTCTTCCAATTGTCTTTAAATACAATATGACCAAAACATTTTCCAGTGACGAAACTGATTCTAACAGTTCTAACTAACTCTAACTACTTAAAAAACTAACTGTGATGGAGGCACATGCCTCGAAAAAGTTCTATTACATTTATATGATTTCACTAAAAACATAATAAAAATTTGAAAGTTTCTAATCTATGTGAACTGGTGCTCCTGAGATAGTTGTTGTCTCAACAACTACTTGTGGCTGAATGGCTACTTGTGGCTGAGCGGTTGGAGTTGCTGTGTCCATTGAAAATCTCTTGCATTCTTTCCATAGCTTATCCTGAGTTGTCGAAGCATTCTTGTAACTAAGATATTCCAATATAAATGCAACAGCCTGACTGTGAGTAAGACTTCCTGTGAATAATGTCTTCACCATCCATAGCAGATGGAAATGCCTTTGTAAGAAGTTAAACACCGTTTCTCCCTTTAGAACTTATGTCTTTTCATGCTTGCCATCTGCTCTGCTTTTTGCAAATGTTAACTGATCTTCATAAAAATTTCATGACATGATATCTCCTTTCTCAGTCCAGCATGAAGGCAAACCTGTTCTTCTTTGTATTTTTATCATTGGCATTTACAACACCATCTTCTTCAACGCCAAAAATTTGCCTCTCAACGCCCATGGGCAATTACATGAACTGAAAGTCTGCCCTGAAAACAACACAAGGTATGCATTCGATGATGACTGACTCTGAACCCAGAATGCATTTTCAATGTGCTCATCCCGAACACAATGGTCTTCAAGAAGTCTCTTTGCTTTGTCTACAGATGTTTCATACATGTGCTCCAACCTATAGTTATTTACAAGACTAGAATTTTTCAGAGAAGCCATATTCCAGTAACATAATTTCACCCTTTTTAGTAATGTGAAGATTAACCAATCCATTCTCTGTAAGGACTCCTTTCTAGGATCACAAATATATTTTCTTTTCAAAAAACAATGATAGGATTCAATGGAACAGTTTGCTTCTTGGTTGGCATGACAGAAATTTATGTAACATTTTGCTCGCATATGAAATTTTTCGCCCACCATCCAATTTGTTGAAAAATATTCCAAGAACCGCTCCTCTGCTGCAAAGTCAATATAGAATGCATTTATAGCTCGGGATATCGCATCTGGGTCATGACAAGAATTCATTATTTCACCCAACATTATAAACATCTTTCGAACATTCTTCCCACAAGTGGCCAACTTGTCCATATTCTTCAACCATGCTCTCCTAAAGTGCCATACGCAGAGAAAAAATCGAGATCCAGTTATAGCACTTAATGCATCAATGTCGACCAATGCATCACCTATCATGAAGGCATTTATTGTCCATGTAGGTTGAACTTGTCGACCTCTCTCCATGAGTGTTGGAAAGCACTGTAAGATGTCCGACAATCCATTCTGCGATGAGATAACCCATGCAACAAGAAGAGCATTCTGTTGTGTGTCAAACACGAGCAAGGTGTACAAATAATTCGTGGGGTATTTGGACAACGGAAAGATGGCGGGAGCACGACTCAAAGGAAAAAGAACCACAGACAAATGAGAATGAGACAATAGGCCATTTAACGGTTACAAAGATCTGCAATAAATGCCAAAATGACGTGTATAAAACTTGACAGCTGTCTCCCACTTTCCTGATGACGTCACTACAGGGGGTCCTGGAGTACGGCGGAAAACTTCGACCGATACCCCCCGTAATGAATCCAGGCCGTTGATCACGGCTTCCACTGAGATTTGACCAGTCAACTACAGGGGTCTGAATTTGATAACTAACGAGCTATTTTCCCCCCCGTATTAACTTGTTTGAAAGCACTTTTCCGCGATCATCACTTTCACTCGGGCAGTTGCTCGGAGCTTAAGCTCGAAAGTATACATATCAAAACAAAGCTTTATGACTACTTTTATGTACATCGATCTTTATAAAAAAATTTCATTTGTTTTTTATGCTACAGTATTAAAACTTCATACTATAGCATATTTTTTCGAATTTCCAGATTTTTTTTTTTTTTTTTTTTTTTTTTTTTTCGAAATAAAAAATAAAAAGGATATGAAAAAGATGATCCACAACACAACCCATGGCTCGTAAAAACTTAGATGTGACCATGCTATATGCACAACAGGTTAGGTTCTACTCATGTCGCTCCTATTCATGAGATCATATCAAGGTGTTCATAGACCACTTCTCCAACTAATTATAATGAAAACATCTTATGAAATCATAAAAGAACATTATTCTAACTACAAAGGTGAAAATGCCAATCATCAAATGTAAATGCTAATTGAAATTGAATAAAGGAAAAAAAAAATCTATTTACTGGAATAACTCATGCTGCTCTACTTACATACTTGATTTAAACCAATACCCTACTTTTTATGCATCATTAATCTACTCATACTTTCTTGAAATTGAGAAATCCAATATTTAACATGCCTATGTGTAATATCCCAAAAGGGTGAATGCAGTAATACACAAACACAATATTTGAAACAACAGAATATGTACACATAAGTTATGAACAATAGAGATATAGACAAAATAGGTGAGCCATTTTATTATATAGGAGATGGAGTATATATACAACATTGCAACAAAATAGAATCACTCATGCCAATAAAGTGGCCTAGAATGACCCTGAAATCATGCCAAAGCAGGCACTACATAACTAGAGCTGCTGGAAGCTTTATATTGTGTTGTCCCTTCAGGTGATGAAGATCTTATAGCTATTGGATGAAAGGGAAAGTGTAGATCTATGGTGCTCTAGAGCTCTGATTATGCCAAGATTAAAGATCTGGGAACTATGATGGAAACCCAAGATAACCGAGAAAGGAAATCCAGATCTAATAAGATCATAAACTTACCCTCCTAGCGTTTGATCCCTTGACTGTTGGGTTATGCAGATCTGAAGCATAAACTGGTGTAAGATGTCCACAATGTTCTTCATATCAGATCTATGCTATTAGGGTTGATCCCTCCTTTGGATCTCCAAGCTAGAAGCTTTAGATATAGCTTCTTCTTCCTCCTCTCAAGACGACAATTGTTGCATACACAACAGCTGGAAAAATTGCACTGTCTAGGAGGGAGAGGCTAATGCGTGCTGTAAAATATGTTTTATCAGCTCAAGAATGATGGAAAAATTAAGTACAAACTAAGGGGAAGATCCCTCATAGGATTTCAAGATGAAGTACTCGAAACTTCCCTCCTCCTTTGGATCTACAAGACTGTATTGTGCAATCCTTGATGGGATTGTTGCTACATGGAGGTATGATATGTTTGGACCAATGCCTGATATAGATCTGAAGTTTTGGAAGGCTGATCTTGAAGCTCAATTTGAAAGGATGAACTCTCCACTCATTCCTCAGCTGAAATACTGAAGGACAACCTCCTCCTTTCAAACCCTAATGCAGAAATTCATTATTTATGAAGTTGTGTGGGCTGTAGAGAGTAGGAATAATATGGCACCAATGTCTAATGATGAGTGGCAGATCATAATAACCTTCCAAGAGTAAGCACTCGAATTCCCCCGTGGGTAAAGGGTGGGATTCCCGCTCGGGAACACCCTGTGCTAAAAAACACTGCAGACTTAGCTAAATAGCTTAAGCATGCATTGGAATGTCAAATAGTAATTCTATATCTAAACAGATCTCAAATCAATAATACAAAATATTTCCTCCATTGTTTCCTTCATCTTCCTTATATTCCCATGCCTTAGCCCACCTCATAACTGTGTTGCACATGTGGACATAGGTCTCCATGTAGACTGCGTTGTCTCTCCATGATCTCCATGATCTCTGCGTTTAATGTTTACCCTCTACATCATGTGTACACTAATGCACCACTTCCTCCATCATCTCATCATTTATTTCTCTATGATCTTACTTTGATTCCTCATAAATCTTATTTGACCCCTTCATCTCTCCATGTTCTTTCTTATTAATGATGCTTGATCTCCAATCTTAACTCATTAATAAGCTTCTCCTCTATTCCATGATGTAGATATATCAGCCGATTAACCATGTTCACACTCTTAGGAGTGTATTTATTAATCTTAAGGGGTTATGGGTCCCTCCACCCATTTATTTACTTAGTTATTCAAGATAAATAAGAACTCTAATATTCCAATAAACAGATGTAAAATTTGGAATATTGCAGTCCCCCCCACCAAAATGTTGCTTGTCCTCAAGCAACTGCAAAATTAGATGCTCCAGCCATCTATCTCCTTCCAAATGGCATCCTCACAAGGAAGGCCTCCCCATTTGCTGCAATATGTTATGCATGCCCATCTCTAAAGTTGCCTCTCTAAAATGTCTAGAGTGACCTCCAACTATGTCGTTAGATGTCCCTCATCTTCAATGAAGTTCCAAGTGACAACCACATGTTGTCCAATATCATCATCAATACATGAGATACATGAAATGGAGTGGTTCCTCCCACAAAAGGATAGTCCTAATTCACAAAATATTTCTCCATCTCATGCTTCATGAAGTAGACTATGTCCCTCCATGCTTTCATCTTTAGCCCTGTTGACCTTGTTGGATCCAAGCATCATCCCAACATTGTGAAAAATAAGAAGTAGAGACATATGGGTAGACATGAAAAATGTCAAACCATATTCTCCCAATAGAAGCCATTCCAGCGAAGCTTCTTGCTGCCACACCATACCATCATGATACCAAGTGGGTTGGCCATATTCTCTCAAGAGAAGCCACCGCTGCAATGCATCTTTTTTCCCGACCACATTATCATCATACCAAGTATGGTGTCTGTTTGTGTCCAAATATGAATAAAATTCAACACCTTTTCCACACAAATTATCAACCCGAGGGCGTTACTTATTTCAAGCCTAACGGCAAAGTATATGCAAATACAAGCACATGGTCCGTTATAGATCACAGGTTTAGTCTATAACACAAATATCACTATAACAACAATGAAATGAATTGCAGAAATAAAAGGCATCCACAGAAATGAACACAACTGTAACAACAATAAAGAATCACAACAAACTCAACACTGCAACAAAAAGAAAGAAGAACGCAACACCTGATCACAAGAGTGGGCCCAACTCTTGGATCAGGGCTGCAGAAGCTCAAAGATTACAGGAGAAACAACGAGCTATTGTATATTCAATTAATGATAATAAGATTAATTACAAATTTTGTGTATCTAAAAAGGTCTCTCGATTCACATCCCGTAGGCCTCTTTATACAATATTCCTGAAACCCCCAATTCCTCCCAACTACTCCATTGTTACAAGAATACATATTGTTACAATGGCAACCATATTTCCCAACAAGAAACTGTAAGAAAGCCTAAGATAGTGCTAATACACCCACGGCTATCACGTTGTGGCAGCAAATAAGGAAAACGATGGAAATGATGGGTTGTACCTTGACTTGCGGCCGCAACGCGCCTGTTGTAGCCAAATCTGAAGAAATATAGGAGTTAATATGTGGAAAGGTAAAACCTCCATGACAAATACATCATTAATCAAATATCCCATAAAATATAGGAAGAAGGGTTATACCTCATGCTTTTAAGATAAATAATGGCACAAAGAGATAGAAAGATAGGGTAAAAATGAGAAAGGAAAGTATACAAATCTGGTGCCCAACATCTCCCCCCAACTGGTCTATCTGCATGTCCTCATGTAGCTCGTCATCTCCACAGATCCAGATTCGACTGACTGTGATCGGCATGAAGCTATGTGAGGTCATATTCTACAGCCATTTCTGTTCCTGGTGGCTTATATCCTTTTTTCAAAACAACGTCTTTCCACCAGTCGGGTTCAACGTTATAAGCAGGAGTATATTGTGCAGCTGGCAGCCATAAAAGGGGAAATTGAAATCTTAATCCCATCCATCTAACCCCATAGGTATGAATACATGCCACATAACGCGGCATTCTTTCTAAGGCATGTGCAAAGTTAGGTGCCCCAAATGGTTCTCTTCCCCTAACGGCTAAAGAAGACAACATCCATCTTTTCTAACAATTGTCCAGGGCTTCCTTGCGAAATTTCATAATATGGCTGACACACAGGTCAGAACACCACTTATGAGTTGCTGACATGTGTTCTTTACGGCGCTCAATCTGTAGAAAGGTATAATGCTTGTTATAAATGTTCGAGTACATACCATGCTCTCTTCTCACCATTAATGGCTTTCCGGCTTGATTTTCTTCAAATGTATCCCAGCACTTTCTCCATTTAATCTAATTTATGGTATAGGAGGTGAAAGCCCTTAAGTGGATGTCCCCCACGAATGGAACGGGGTTAAAGTACTGATCATGCTTTAAATAATATCCATGCATGTAGAGCTCACACATTAAGTGTTTTCCTATAACATCATGAATTTTTAAAATACAGAGAAATTGAATGGGGTCCTCAATTTCGTACCAAATCTCCTTATATATACTTTCAAGACAAAAGAAAAGAAATTGTTCATGAAGGAATAAGGCATAGCTATGTGCAGGAGGTCTGCAAGCCATTACTTGCTATGCTAGGGAGAACATCTTCTCTTTATATATCTTTAGCAATTGAACTTGTTCTTCCAACTCTTCTATCCTGGCCTTCTGTTTGGCCTGCTTCAGCCGTGCCTTGTATAACTAATCTATGTACCCTGTGACGACTCCAGTAGCCTATTCTCGAACCCTAGTTGTTTCTTTCTTGTGGTCGCTTGTCGCATACTACCACTTTTGAATTTTAGAGGCCAATACAAATTCTCGACCTTCAAACAACTCTTCAATTGGGCCAGTCTGGGTAGCTACAGTGGGGACTTCAATCCTCGGCTTTATTACCCTCCATTTGTAGATTTTTACCTTCCTTTTAAATGTAAAAATTTCTTCTTCAAATCCCGAACCTCCCTTTTTAGTCTCATGGTTTCACTGAACTGCAGTTGATACCTCTTTTTGAGAGGTAACCTTCTTTTCTCACACTGTTTGACCCATTCCTATTTAACAGTGAATTCAAGTTCTGGACCTACGACAGGCTCAGAAGGTGGCAGAATGTTGCTGGCATCCTCTACAAATTCTTTTGTCAAGCCCTCCTACCCGGGTCCCCTATCCACAGGTCCTTCTTCTTCTACATTTCTTCTGGAATCTCCTGTTGTTTGGTCGGCAATTTCAATGACCCCTCAGTGTTCCGATGTTTCTACAAGAAATTTGTCTTCTTGGTGAACCTCCAATTATTCTAGTTCAATAGTGTCTGGACCAATTTTGACCATGTCAACAAATTTTCATACTGGGGGAACAACCACTTCTTCCATTAACCATTTGGGTGAGAGAAATACCCTCGCCCCTCTGGGCATCAGGGACTGGAATGAAGAATAGGGAACAGACCCATCATCATCATTTCCAGTTTGGACCAGGACTTCATGCATTACTACCTCAACCGGAGTCGATGCTGGTTCTTGTGGAACAGCATCAATTCCGTGGCTCAATTCCCTTCTTTCCTCTTGCCCTTTTCTTACCACTTCTTCTTCATGGGTCAATACTGGTTCTTGTGGAACAGTATCGACCACCTGACGCATTCCTTATTTAGCCTCCTTTTCCTCTAGAATCGCCTTTGTTTTCATAGTTGGTACCGATTCTTGAGGTCCAGCATTGATTTTGTGGGTTGAATCCTCCTGTTCTAGCCAAATTTGGGGTGGTTCTTGTGTAACACCCACACCTGTATCAGTCTCCATATGTGTTTGGGCAGGTGATGTTGTTTCTTGTGAAACAGCATCACTTTCCATTCCTCTGTCCACAATTCCAATCCTTTGCTCTTCATTGACGAAGGTTAACGACTATATAACAATATTGATTTCCTGCACAATTTCCATAATTCCTTCCTCTGTAGGTTCTTCAAGCAAGGCTGGTTATTCTGTGGCAGCCTTGTCTATGTCATCGGCTACTTCCTCCATATTCATCTCTTCTTCCTTTGGTTCCTCCTCATCAATTTCTGTTTCCATTTCCTCAGGTTCCTCTTGGTTAATTTTTGTTTCCATTTCCTCGGGTTCCTCTTGATCAATTTCCTCTGAAGGTTCTTCTTCCACCTGACCAACCGGAGAGGCTGGTCCTTCTTCTCTAGCAGCAATCATAGCTGCTACCGCTTATTCTGAGGATCCGCAGAGTTCCACCCAAGAAACCCGCAGCCTACCTATTGCATGCACGACCAATAATTGCACCAATCCATGGTTCGAAAGTACTACCATCATCCGGCGAGAGGGCCGAGCTGATTGTGCCATATGCTGCAGTTGTTTCAATAGGAAAAATGGCATATTTAGGGCATGCACCTAATTCTATGGAAATCGGAGGTGTGTTAGAATTTTAAAGTGATATTTGAACAGGGCTAAGGCCCAACCCTCGTAGGTAATTTATTTTATTACAAAACCTTCAACTTCGTTCCAAGGATACGGCATAGTTCTGTGCTCATATCCTCTACCCAATTGAACAACACTTTCTCCTACCTGCAAGAACAATTCAGGAAATTCTGGGAGAGAAATGTTTTGAGCAAACCATTGCTGCCCTTGCTATCTCGGCCTATTAACCTCTGCAATTACTTCCTCTGTGACAGGAACTTCCAGACCTCTAACCCGCGAATGATTCTCCTCTAAATTTAGTGTGAATCCCATTGTGATACCTCCATCAAATCCCTGCAATCTGTCAAAGTAGATATCCCATCCTACGTCGAAAAAAACTTACCAAACCTCTGGATTGTTGCGAACTGAAACTATGTTTTCAGGCTCATGTCGCACAACCAGCCCACCCATACTGTGGAGACTTGTAGTAGTAGACCGTTGCGCAAGGTTGTGGGTACCAAATTTGGAGGAAAAACATAGTGAAAATGGAAAGGTGGTAACGGTAAATATGGTTGGTAACTCTCAAAAATCGAGAAAAATCATGAAAGAATATGATAAGTGTGGTAAAATAAAAATAATAATTGTTCGTACAAGGTGGATGACATATTACGAATCCCAATACGATTTAATGATGATACCACATATTGATGGGAATCATATGAGCGGAATTTCACACTTAACTTATGAGGCAATTATTACACTGTCCTTGGCATGACGACACCCCCCCAACTTAAATTTTTTCCATCCGCGGCATTAAAATCTTCACATGGGATATTTAATTCAATCAGTAAAAGTCACGTGGAGGCGTACCTGACAGCCTACCAGGATGATGTGATGGTTGGTAGGATGACAGCGCAGTAATGATGTGGATGGTGTAACAGCATCAGTGTAACAGCATCAGTGTAACAGCACCAGTGTAACAGCAGCGGAGTAACAGCATCGATGTAATAGCATCGGTGTAACAGCGTCAGTGTAACAGAATCAGTGTAATAGCATCAGTGTTACAGCAATTGAGTAATAGCATCAAAGTAACAACAGCGGAGTAACAGCATCTCGTGTAACAGCATCGAAGTAACAGCATCCATTGTAACAGAATCAGGGTAGCAGCAACTGAGTAACAACAATATGAGTAGCAACAACCGAATAACAGCAACCTGAGTAGCAGCAATCAAGTAACAACATCGGAGTATAGCATCTGGTGTAACAACATTAGAGTAGCAGCAACTGAGTAACATCAACATGTGTAGCAGCAACCGAATAACAGCAACATGAGTAGCAACAACCGAGTAACAGCAACATGAGTAGCAGCAACATGAGTAATAGCATCTGATGTAGTAGCATCAAGAAAATTCCTTGATTTCCACTCCTTAGACGTAGCTCCTACAAAAGACAATAAAATACAACAGAATTATATATATATATATATATATATATATATATATATATATATATATTACCACTTATGATGGCCATCATTCTGCAACTTCCCTTGTGTCTGTATGAACTGCAAGGGTCGGTGGTCTGTGTGGATGATTGTTTCCTTCCCCAAAATGTAATGCTTCCATTGTCGACAAGCTTGCACAATGGAATACATTTCTTTTTCATAAGTGGGATACTTGTGAACTGTGTCAGACAATGTCTCACTGTGATATGCCACTAGATGTCCCTGTTGAGTAAGAACTGCCCCAATAGCATAGTCAGAGGCATCTGTCTCAATCTCAAATGGTTGTTGCAAGTCTGGTAATGTGAGAATTGGGGTAGAACAGAGGCAATTTTTCAATTATGTGAACGCCTTATTTTGAGGTTCCGACCAAAATAATTTTTCTCTCGCTCCTCCCTTGGTGACTTGACTCAAGGGCAAAGTGATATGAGAGAATCCCAACACGAACCTACGGTAGAAATTAGCAGACCCAGAAAGTTGTGAAGCTCTATTATAGTGGTTGGGGCTGGCAAATCCTGAATGAATTGGATCTTGGTTGGATCCACATGCACCCCCCTTTCATCAATAATGTATCCCAGATATTGAACCTGGGTCATGCCAAAAGTGCACTTCTCCAAATTGGCACACAACTTGTGTTGCTGCAGTGTTTGGAGGACTTGTCGGATGTGGTGAAGGTGCTCTTCCCAAGTCTGGATGAAGATCAGAATGTCATCCAATTACACCACTACTAATGAGTTGGTGAATGGCCACAAGATGTCATCCATCAACCTCATGAAGGTTGCGGGAGCAGTCGTCAACCCGAAAGGCATGGCTAGCCATTCGAAAAGGCCTTCCATGGCTTTGAAGGTAGTCTTCCACACATAGGAGGGTTTAATTGGTACCTAGTGATACCCAGACTTCAAGTCGATCTTGCTAAAATATTTTTCACCTTTGAGTTGGTCCAGAAGGTCATCAATCTGTGGGATCAGGTACCTATTCCGGACAGTGATCTTATTCAACGCCCAATAGTCAATAGAGATTCTCCACAATCGTGCTCCCACGGGGTGATGAACTTGGTTGGA
Organism: Pinus albicaulis; assembly: GCA_034641835.2. Classification (NCBI taxonomy): domain Eukaryota; kingdom Viridiplantae; phylum Streptophyta; class Pinopsida; order Pinales; family Pinaceae; genus Pinus; species Pinus albicaulis. Next base: position 176,069,668 of record CM076571.1, on the reverse strand, counting down.
TGTGACCTTTTTGTAGCAACTCTTGAATATTCCTCTTGATTTCATCATTCTCCATAAGAGAGTGCCGATAGATTGGTCCATTGGGTAGCAGCGCATGTGGGGTCAGATCAATCGGGTGCTTGACCTGACAGTGCAGAGGAACCCCTGTGGGTGAGGTGAAGATGTCCCCATACTCCTCCACAACCTTATCCATTTGTTGTTGTCGTGCAGAGGAGCCTTATCTAGAGGTTGTGGCCACAGTCTTCTTCTTGCCCTGGGGGTGGATCGTCAAGAAAACAAATTTCCTGGTTTGGGAAATGAGCTTACTACATTGTTTTGCAGTAAACAAAGAGATAGCAATAGGAGATGGTACCTCTGGTATCCTGTACAACTTATTTCCCAAAGTAACAATAACAGCGTGAGGCCAAGACTCATACACAGCATGATGCTTCCACAAGTATGGTTGTCTTAATAATACATCAGAAACATCAATAGGATCAACATCACATAATACCTCATCTATGCAGGGCTTGATGCTATAAGGAAGGCGGCACTACTGGCCGACGTGGAGATCTCGTCCTTGGTGATGCCACCCGATGGTGTATGGATGTGGGTGAGTTGTGGTCAGAAATCCCAACCGCTTCACAGCATCTACTAAAATGAGGTTCTTTCGGCTCCCATTGTCGACAATGAACCATACCGGGGAGCCCTTTACCCACATCTAGGAGTGGAAGAGATGTTCCTCCTCCTCTGGATCTTTCGGTTCCTCCTTCTGGATCTTCGTAGTGGCAATAGTCGCGTTGGGCTCTGCATCAATAATATATTTCCCTTTGTCGTTCCCCTTGTCAAGTTCTGATTTAGAGTCAGAGCATGCATCTGACTCAGAAGCCCTCATCTTGGCCACCAACGACTGCTTGACCCGACACTCACTTGTGTTGTGAGTGGAGCTCTTATGGAACTCACACCACTTTCTCGTGTCCTTCTTTTGCTTTGCGGTGTTGTTCTTTGATTGTGGCTTCGACAGGTTGTCTTGAGTCACCATGCCTTGGCTCTGTCCTTTGTTCTATGGTTTGGGAGCACCTTTCCCTTGCTTTTGATTCACAGATCCAAAGTCTCGCTTCTTCTGTTTGAATTTCTAGTCAATCTTGGCAGCATACCGGTATGTTGTACCAAGTGAGGAGATGTCGAGGAACTCTATTTCCTCTTGAATGTATCTGTGCAGACAACTGTGATACTTTAGCGCCAGATGTTTCTCTTAATCTTTGATACCCAACTTGATGCGCAGGGTATGGAACAGATTCGTCAGCTCATGCACATCTTGATCCCTTTGTTGTCACAGCGTGGTCCATTGTGTGTACTTGTCCTCATATCTCCCCACAGGACATTATTGTTCCTTGATGGCGTCGCAGAAATAATTCCAAGTGGGTGCAGTCGAGAACAGAGAGGGTTATGTCTCGTCCTTTTTCTCACAGTGGGTTTCCCACCAGTCCTTGACATGAGGGGCAACTTTGAGGAGTGCAAAAATAAACTTCTCACTGTCGGAAAAGTCATGAACCAAGAAATATCTTCTAATAGATTCAACCATCTGTCTACAACATCTGCATCTATTTTACCCTCAAATATGGTAATGTCAAAATTTACTTGTACCTTAAAAGGAGTCACACCTCCAGAGTAGCTGCTGGATGCAGATGCGCCACTGGTGGGCAGCTGTTGAAGGATCTAGGCAAAGTTATCCATCATCGTGTTCCTTTGTTTTTCAAGGGCCTCCTCGAGAAATATTTTGATAGGATCTCCTGCTCCCTCATATTTCTTTTCGTCCCCCATGGGCATCCGTCGGGGTTTGCGAGGCTGATCTGGAAAAGGTTCCACCAGATCGAGCCCTAACTCCTTATACCTCGACCTCGTTGGGGACATGCAAAGAAGGATCGAGAAAAAGTAGACCGCTCTGACACCACTGATCCAGATTTATGCAAGAACACAATAGAATAAACATATAACCATAAATACAAATATGCAGTGGAAATAACACTTCATTTCATTAATATCAAAGAATTGAAATTTGCTTACAGAAAGAATGGAAATAAAACTAGCTAGGGCGCTAGTAGCTATCTTTGAGAAGAGATGTGGCAGCTATAGGCCTCTAAAATGAGTTACAATGAGGCTCGAGGGCCTATTTATTATTTAGAAACAATGGGAAATCCTAAACAGCCAAAACCCTAACCCTAGGAGATGAAGCGCCAAAACTATGGGCCCCGTTTGGGTAAATTGGTGTTTCAACTTCCCGGGGACGTAACTTTGGCATACGATCTCCGTTTGACACGTAGCATACCTCGTTAGAAATATCTCTCCAAGGAAAAAATGTCGTTTAGGGCCACAAAACGGCTCCAGAAGTTCAGGAGAAAAAATGCTAAAAATATTAAGTCGTACCGAAACTGAAAAACTGAAAGAGACACTGGTGGGGCCCGAAGTGGAATAGGCAAGTGAACACTAATATCCACCTGGATCATTCCTCCCCCATTCGGAAGCAATGGTCCCAATTGTGTTAAGTTCCTCCATGAGTTGAGGAAATTTCTGCTGAACTTGGTCCCTGGTGAACCACTTTTCTTGGTGCAGGAGTTGGCCAGCTTTGACGACCCGATACAGTTGGATCTTCTATTGACGAGTGTTCTTGATTTGCATGTCCATGATACAATCTATGGTGGCCTATTCCATGCAGTCTAGATTTAACTCTATTGTTGTGAGTTGTTATGAAATTTCAGAGGTGTCCAGTAGAGGTGGGAAGTAAGGACGAAGGCGGTCCACATTGAATACTGGGTGCAGACCAAGGAATGGTGGAATATTGAGCTCAAATTCATCGTTCCCTACAACCTTGGTGATGGTCTACGGCCCGTATCAGAGCGGTCGAGGCTTGCGGTGGGGTCCATTGAGGCGCTCCTTCTACAGATGTAGCCATACTTTGTTGCCCACCAGGAAGTTGTGTGGCACCCGGTGTTTATCATGGAATTGCTTGTACTTAGAATTAACTTTGTCCAATATTTCATGAACCTATTGGTAGATGTGTTGAATCCGCAAGATGAAGCTATTTGCTTTGTCAACTTCAAACTAGACATGAGCCGAATCGGCCTACGTAGTCGCAAATGGCATGGCTACGTCAATGGGACATAGTGGCTGGAATCCCAAGCCCACCTGAAAGGGGCTATGTCCGATTGAACTGTGGAGAGCCCCGTTATAACTATGTTGTACATAGGGGAGGCTCTCGTCCCATGTGCGTGGATGCTTTGAATTGTACATGCACAGAATGTGTACAATCATTATGTTGATGACCTCTGTTTGGCCATCTATTTGGGGATGGAAAGCTATGGACTTGGTGAGCTCGGTGTCTAGCATTGACCAGAGGCTGGACCAAAATGTACCGAGGAACCTGCTATCCTGATATGATATGATAGACTGTGGGATCCCAAAGTGCACCCACACTCGTTCAGAGAAGAGTTTAGCAGTGGCTTCTGCTGTGATATTCTTCTTGCAGGCTGCCATAATGGTCATCTTTGAGAATCTGTCGACGACCATGAAAACACAATCATTTCCATGCTTAGTAGAAGGCAGGCCTGACATGTAATCAATGGAGATGGATTCCCAAGGTTGACTAGGGGTAGGTAGCAGAGTATATAGGCCTTTCTTCTTGATGGTCGGTTTGGCAATGGCACAAGAAGTGCAGGATCTAATGTGCTTCCCGACATCCTTTTGAAGGTTTGGCCAATAGAAATACTTCTGCAGTGTTGCTACTATTTTCTCGACCCTGAAATGCCCAGCGACTCGACTGTAGTGTGCTTCCCATATCATCTTGGCACGCTCGCTTGAAGGAACACAAAGGTGTTCTAGGTGACATAAAATTGCATCTTGGAGGTGAAAATTTGGAACTTGCGTACCCACCAAGAGTGCCTTGTAAGTGTTGCCAAATTCTAGGTTGCTCTCATAGAGAAGTGGCCAATCAGAAGTCTCATGCCCACAAGATTTGAGAATGGTGGTGAGTGCCATGATCGATGGTTGGTTGAGGCAGTCTGCAACATTATTGGTGCTACCCTTCATGTACTTGATGTTCAAATGAAACTGTTGTAGATATGTGGACCACTTCTGATGGCGATCATTCTGCAACTTTCCTTGTGTCTGTATGAACTGCAGGGGCTGGTGGTCTGTGTGGATGATTGTTTCCTTCCCCAAAATGTAATGCTTCCATTGTTGACAAGCTTTCACAATGGAATACATTTCTTTTTCATAAGTGGGATACTTGCAAACTATGTCAGAAAATGTCTCACTGTGATATGCCACTGGATGTCCCTGTTGAGTAAGAATTGCCATAATAGCATAGTCAAAGGCATCTGTCTCGATCTCGAATGGCTGTTGCAAGTCTAGTAATGTGAGCAATGGGGCAGAACAGAGGCGATTTTTCAATTCTGTGAACGCCTTCTTTTGAGGTTCCGACCAAAAGAATTTTTCTCTCGCTCCTCCCTTGGTGACTTGACTCAAGGGCCAAGTGATATCAGATAATCCCAACACAAACCTACGATAGAAATTAGCAAGACCCAGAAAACTGTGAAGCTCTATTATAGTGGTTGGGCTGGCCAATCTCGAATGACTTGGATCTTGGTTGGATCCACATGCACCCCCCTTTCATCAATAATGTATCCCAGATATTGAACTTGAGTCATGCCAAAAGTGCACTTCTCCAAATTGGCACACAACTTGTGTTGCCGCAGTGTTTGGAGGACTTGTCAGATGTGGTGAAGGTGCTCTTCCCAAGTCTGGATGAAGATCAGAATGTCATTCAAGTACACCACTACAAATGAGTTGGTGAATGGCTGCAAGATGTCATCCATCAACCTCATGAACATTGTGCGAGCATTCGTCAACTCGAAAGGCATGACCAGCCATTCAAAAAGGCCTTCCTTGGCTTTGAAGGCAGCCTTCCACACATCAGAGGGTTCAATTGGTACCTAGTGATACGCAGACCTCAAGTCGATCTTGCTGAAATATTTTGCACCTTTGAGTTGGTCCAGAAGGTCATCAATCCATGGGATCCGGTACCTATTCCGGACAGTGATCTTGTTCACCACCCGATAGTCAATACAGAGTCTCCACGTCCCTCCTTCTTTTGTACCAACACGATCGGGCTCCCACAGGGTGATGAACTTGGTCGGATGTGACCTTTCTGTAGCAGCTCCTAAATCTACCTCTTGATTTCATCGTTCTCTAGAATATAGCGTTGATAGATCGATCCATTGGGTAGCGATGCACCTGGGGTCAGATCAATCGAGTGTTTGACCTAACAGTGCAGAGGAACCCCTGTGGGTGAGGTGAAGATGTCCCCGTACGCCTCCACAATCTTATCCATTTGTTGTTGTCATGCAGAGGAGCCCTGTCTGGAGGTCGTGGCCACAGTATTCTTCATGCCCTAGGGGCAGATCATCAGGAAAATGAAATTTCCTGGTTTGGGAAATGAGCTTACTACATTGTTTTGCAGTAACCAAAGAGATAGCGGTAGGAGGTGGTACCTCTAGTATCCTGTATAACTTATTTCCCAAAGTAACAATAACAGCGCGAGGCCGAGACTCATACACAACATGATGCTTCCACAAGTATGGTTGTCCTAATAATACATCAGAAACATCAATAGGAGCTACGTCACATAATACCTCATCCGTGAAGGGCTTGATGCTATAGGGAAGGTGACACTGCTGGCTAACGCGGAGATCTCGTCCTTAGTGAAGCCACCCGATGGTGTATGGATGTGGGTGAGCTGTGGTCGGCAAGCCCAACTGCTTCACGGTGTCTGCTAAAATGAGGTTCTTTTGACTCCCATTGTCAACAATGAACTATATCGGGGAGCCCTTTACCCACATCTAGGAGTGAAAGAGACGTTCCTCCTCCTCTGGCTCTTCTGGTTCCTCCTTCTAGATCTTCGTAGTGGCAACAGCGGCATTGGGCTTCGCATCAATAATCTATTTCCCTTTGTCATTCCCCTTGTCATGTTCCGATTCAAAGTCGGAGCATGAATCTGACTCAGAAGCCCTCATCTTGGACAGCAACGACTGCTTGGCCCGACACTCACTTGTGTTGTGAGTGGAGCTCTTATGGACCTCACACCACTTTCCCATGTCCTTCTTTGGTTTTGCGGTGTTGTTATTTGCTTGTGGCTTCGACAGATTGTCTTGAGTCACCATGCCTTGGCTTTGTCCTTTGTTCTGCAGTTTGGGAGCACCTTTCCCTTGCTTTTGATTCGCAGATCCAAAGTCTCGCTTCTTCTGTTTGAATTTCTGCTCAATCTTGGCAGCATACCAGTATGTCGTACCAAGCAAGGAGATGTTGAGGAACTCCATTTCCTCTTGAATGTATCTATGCAGAAAACTACGATACTTTAGCACCAGATGTTTCTATGAATATTTGATACCCAACTTGGTGCGTAGGGTATGGAACATATTCGTCAGCTCATGCACATCTTGATCCCTTTGTTGTCGCAGCATGGTCCATTGTATGTACTTGTCCTCATAGCTCCCCACGGGATAGTATTGTTCCTTGATGGAATCGCAGAAAGAATTCCAAGTGGGTACGGTTGAGAACAGAGAGGGTTATGTCTCATCCTTTTACTCACAGTGGGTTTCCCACCAGTCCTTGACATGGGGGGCAGCTTTGAGGAGTGCAAAAATAATATTCTCCCTATAGGAAAATTCATGAACCAAGAAATATCCTTCTAATAGATTCAACCATCTATCTACGACATCTTCATCTATTTGACCCTTAAATATGGGAATGTCAAAATTTACTTGTACCTTAAAAGGAGTCGCACCTCCAAAGTGGCTGCTAGATGCAGATGCACCGTCGGTGGGCAGCCGTTGAAGGATCTAGGAAAAGTTATCCATCATCGCATTCCTTTGTTTTTCGAGGGCCTCCTTGAGCAATATTTTGATAGGATATCCTGCTCCCTCATCTTTCTTTTCGTCCCCCATGGGCGTCCGTCGGGGTTTGCGAGGCTGATCTTGCAAAGGTTCCACCAAATTGAGCCCGAACTCCTTATACCCCGACCTCCTTAGGGACATGCAAAGAAGGATCGAGAAAAAGCAGACCGCTCTGACACCACTGGTCTGGATTTATACAGGAATACAATAGAATAAACATATAACCATAAATACAAAGATGTAGCAGAAATAACACTTCATTTCATTAATATCAAAGAACTGAAATTTGCTTATAGACATAATGGAAATAAAACTAGCTAGGGCATTGGTAGCTATCTCTTAGAAGAGATGTGGCATCTACAATCCTTTAAAATGAGTTAAAATGAGGCTCGAGGTCCTATTTATTATTTAGAAATAATAGGAAATCCTAAATCCAAAAACCTAACCCTAGGAGATGAAGCACCAAAACTATGGGCCCCGTTTGGGTAAATTGGTGTTTCAACTTCTCGGGGATGTAACTTTGGCATACGATCTCCATTTGACGCATACCATACCTCATTAGAAATATCTATCCGAGGACTAAAAATTTTGGGTGAGAAAAATTGGTCCATAAACCCATGTTTCTCCCCATTATCCCAAAAAACATCGTTTAGGGCCTCAAAACGGCTCTGGAAGTTCAAGACCCAAAAAACTGCTAAAAATAGTAAGCTGTGCCGAAACTGAAAAACTGAAAGAGACAATGGTGGGGCCCCAAGTGGAATAGTTGGGTGACCACTAATATCCACCTGGATCATTCCTCCCCCCTTAGGAAGCAATGGTCCCCATTGCGTTAAGTTCCTCCATGAGATGAGGAAATTTCTGCTGAACTTGGTCCCTGGTGAACCACTTTCCTTATTGCAGGAGTTGGCCAGCTTTGACAACCCGATACAATTGAATCTTCTGTTGGTGGGTGTTCTTGATTTGCATGTCCATGATACAATCTGTGGTGGCCTGTTCCATGTTATCTGGGTTTAACTCTGTTGGTGTGAGTTGTTCTGCAATGTCAGAGGTGTCCAGTAGAGGTGGGAAGTAAAGACGAAGGCAGTCCACATTGAATATTGGGTGTAGACCAAGGAATGGTGGAATAGTGAGCTCAAATTCATCGTTCCCTACAGCCTTGGTGATGATGTACGGCCCGTATCGGAGTGGGCAAAGCTTGCGGTGGGGTCTAGTGAGGCGCTCCTTCTGCAAATGTAGCCATACTTTGTCGCCCACCTGGAAGTTGTGTGGCACCCAGTGTTGATCATGGTGTTGATTGTACTTAGCATTGGCTCTGTCCAATATGTCATGAACCTATTGCTGGATGTGTTGAATTCGCTCAATGAAGCTGTTTGCTTTGCCAACTTCAGACTGGACATGAGTCGAATCGGCCTGAGTAGCCGCAAATGGCATGGCTACGTCAATGGGACATAGTGGTTGGAATCCCAAGCCCACCTGAAAGGGGCTATGGCCGATTGAACTGTGGAGAGCCCGGTTATAACTATGTTGTACATAGGGGAGGCTCTCATCCCATGTGCGTGGATGCTTTGAATTGTACATGCGCAGAATGTGTACAATCATTTTGTTGATGAACTCTGTCTGGCCATCTGTTTGGGGATGGAAAGTTGTGGACTTGGTGAGCTTGGTGTCCAGCATTGACCAGAGGCTAGACCAAAATGTACTGAGGAACCTGCTATCCCAATCTGATATGATAGACTATGGGATCCAAAAGTGCACCCACACTCGTTCAAAGAAGATTTTAGCAGTGGCTTTTGCTGTGATATTCTTCTTGCAGGTCGCCATAATGGCCATCTTCGAGAATCTATCGACGACCACGAAAACACAGTCATTTCCATGCTTAGTAGAAGGCAGGCCCAATATGTAATCCATGGAGATGGATTCCCAAGGTCGATTAGGGGTAGGTAGTGAATTATATAGGCCTTGCTTCTTGATGGTCGGTTTGGCAATGGCACAAGCAGTGCAGGATTTGATGTGCTTCCCGACATCCTTTCAAAGGTTTAGCTAATAGAAATACTTCTACAATACTGTTGATGTTTTCTCGACCCCGAAATGCCCAGCGACTTGACTGTAGTGTGCTTCCCATATAATCTTGGCACACTCGCTTGAAGGAACACAAAGGTGTCCAAGGTGACATAAAAATGCATCTTGTAGGTGAAAATTTGGAACTTGCGTACCCCCCAAGAGTGCCTTGCAAGTGTGGCCGAATTCTGGGTTGCTCTTGTAGAGAAGCGGCCAATCAGAAGTCTCGTGCCCACAAGAGTTGAGAACGATGGTGAGCGCCATGATTGGTGGTCGGCTGAGCAGTCTACAACATTATTGGTGCTACCCTTCTTGCACTTGATGTTCAAATGAAACTGTTGCAAATATGTGGACCACTTTCGATGGCGATCATTCTGCAACTTCCCTTGTGTCTGTATAAACTGCAGGGGCCGGTGGTCTGTGTGGATGATTGTTTCCTTCCCCAAAATGTAATGCTTCCATTGTTGACAAGCTTGCACAATGGAATACATTTGTTTTTCATAAGTGGGATACTTGCGAACTGTGTCAGACAATGTCTCACTGTGATATGCCACTAGATGTCCCTCTTGAGTAAGAACTACCCCAATAGCATAGTCAGAGGCATTTGTCTCAATCTCGAATGGCTATTTCAATTCTGGTAATGTGAGCACTGGGGTAGAACCGAGGTGATTTTTCAATTTTGTGAACACCTTCTTTTGAGGTTCCAACCAAAATAATTTTGCTCTCGCTCCTCCATTGGTGACTTGACTCAAGGGCCAAGTGATATGAGAGAATCCCAACACGAACCTACGGTAGAAATTAGCAAGACCTAGAAAGTTGCAAAGCTCCGTTATAGTGGTTGGGGTTGGCCAATCCCGACATTGGATCCACATGCACCCCCCTTTCATCAATAATGTATCCCAGATATTGAACCTAGGTCATGCCAAAAATGTACTTCTCCAAATTGGCACACAACTTGTGTTGCCAAAGTGTTTGGATGACTCGTCGGATGTGGTGAAGGTGCTCTTCCCAAGTCCAGCTGAAGATCAGAATGTCATCCAAGTACACCACTACAAACGAGTTGGTGAATGGCCGCAAGATGCCATCCATCAACCTCATGAAGGTTGCAGGAGCATTCGTCAACCCGAAAGGCATGACCAACCATTTGAAAAGGCCTTCCTTGGATTTGAAGTCAGTCTTCCACACATCAAAGGGTTCAATTGGTACCTGGTGATACCCAGACTTCAAGTCGATGTTGCTGAAATATTTTTCACCTTTGAGTTGGTCCAGAAGGTAATCAATCCGTGGGATTAGGTACCCATTCCGGACAGTGATCTTGTTCAATGCCCGATAGTCAATACAGAGTCTCCACGTCCCATCCTTCTTTTGTACCAACACGATCGGGCTCCCACAGGGCGATGAACTTGGTCAGATGTGACCTTTCTATAGCAGCTCCTGAATCTGCCTCTTGATTTCATCGTTCTCCAGAATAGAGCGCCGAGAGATCGGTCCATTGGGTAGCACATACCTGGGGTTAGATCAATCGGGTTAGACTCATACACAGCATGACGCTTCCACAAGTATGGTTGTCCTAATAATACATCAAAAACATCAATAGGAGCAATGTCACATTATACCTCATCCGTGAAGGGCTTGATGCTATAGGGAAGGCGACACTGCTGGCTGACGCGGAGATCTCATCCTTGGTGAAGCCACTCGATGGTGTATGGATGTGGGTGAGTTGTGGTCAGCAAGCCCAACCACTTCACGGCATCTGCTGAAATGAGGTTCTTTTGGCTCCCATTGTCGACATTGAACGGTACCGAGGATCCCTTTACCCACATTTGGGAGTGGAAGAGACGTTCCTCCTCCTCTGGATCTTTCGGTTCCTCCTTCTGGATCTTCGTAGTGGCAACAGTAGCATTGGGCTCCGCATCAATAATCTATTTCTCTTTGTCATTCCCCTTGTCAGGTTCTGATTTAGAGTCAGAGCATGCATCTGACTCAGAAGCCCTCATCTCGACCACTAGCGACTGCTTGGCCCAACACTCATTTGTGTTGTGACTGGAGCTCTTATGGAACTCACACCCCTTTCCCGTGTCCTTCTTTGGCTTTGTGGTGTTTTTCTTTGCTTGTGGCTTCGACAGGTTGTCTTGAGTCACCATGCCTTGGCTTTGTCCTTTGTTCTGCGGTTTGGGAGCACCTTTCCCTTGCTTTTGATTCGCAGATCCAAATTCTCGCTTCTTTTGTTTGAATTTCTGCTCAATCTTGGCATCATACCGGTATGTCGTACCAAGCAAGGAGATGTCGAGGAACTCCATTTCCTCTTGAATGTATCTGTGCAGACAACTGCGATACTTTAGCACCAAATGTTTCTCTAAATCTTTGATACCCAACTTGGTGTGCAGGGTATGGAACAAATTCATCAGCTCATGCACATCTTGATCCCTTTGTTTTCGCAGCGTGGTCCATTATATGTACTTGTCCTCATAGCTCCCCACGGGACAGTGTTTTTCCTTGACGGTGTCACGGAAAGAATTCCAAGTGGGTATGGCCGAGAATAGAGAGGGTTGTGTCTCGTCCTTTTTCTCACAGTGGGTTTCCCACCAGTCCTTGACATGGGCGGCAGCTTTGAGGAGTGCAAAAATAATCTTCTCCCTGTCGGAAAAGCCATGAAACGAGAAATATCCTTCTATTAGATTCAAGCATATATCTATGGCATATGCATCTATTTGACCCTCAAATATGGGAATGTCAAAATTTACTTGTACTTAAAAGGAGTCGCACCTCAAGAGTGGTTGTTGGATGCAGATGTGCCGCCGGTGGGCAGTCGTTGAAGGATCTGGGCAAAGTTATCCATCATCGTGTTCCTTTGTTTTTCGAGGGCCTCCTCGAGCAATATTTTGATAGGATCTCCTACTCCCTCATCTTTCTTTCCGTCCCCCATGGGCATCCGTTGGGGTTTGTGAGGCTGATCTTGCAAAGGTTCCACCAGATTGAGCCCTAACTCCTTATACCCCAACCTTGTTGGGGACATGCAAAGAAGGATCGAGAAAAAGCATATCGCTCTGACACTACTGATCTGGATTTATGCACGAACGCAACAAAATAAACATATAACCATAAATACAAATATGCAGTGGAAATAACACTTCATTTCATTAATATCAAAGAACTGAAATTTGCTTACAGACAGAATGGAAATAAAACTAGTTAGGGCACTGGTAGCTATCTCTGAGAAGATATGTGGCGGATACAAGCCTCTGAACTGAGTTACAATGAGGCTCGAGGACCTATTTATTATTTAGAAACAATGGGAAATCGTAAATAGCCAAAACCCTAACCCTAGGAGATGAAGCGCCAAAACTATGGGCCCCGTTTGGGTAAATTGGTGTTTCAACTTCCCGAGGACGTAACTTTGGCATATGACCTCCGTTTGATGCGTACCATACCTCGTTAGAAACATCTATCTGAGGAATAAAAATTTTGAGTGAGAAACATTGATCCATATACCAATGTTGCTCCCTGTTTTCCCAAAAAATGTCGTTTAGGCCCTCAAAACGGCTTTGGAAGTTCAGGACCCGAAAAACTGCTAAAAATAGTAAGTTGTGCCGAAACTGAAAAAATGAAAGAGACAATGGTGGGGCCCCAAGTGGAATAGGCGAGTGACCGCCAATATCCACCTGGATCACCAAACCACCATTAATTTTCCTCACCTTTAAGGTGAAGAGCTTCAATCTGAACAACCTCTTTCTCTGCTACAGGATGTAGCCTGAAGAATTCATCTAACTATTTCCTCCAAGCCTTTGTAGTGCTTGAGGAAGATCCATCAAATGTAGGAAAATAGAATCCATTGTGCCTCTTTCGTCTATTACTGCTGTAGGATCTTTGTTCCTCCTTGAGTTGGAAAAATTGTTGGAGAGTTAGATTCTCCTTGAATTCTCTAGACTGTGCTTTGTACTCTTCAATATATAGACTTAGAGTATCATGAGTTTCAGGCTCAAAATTTCTGTTGATCAGCAGTTGTCATTTATGTCAACCCAAGCAGCACCAGGGGCTAACCCAATATTGAATGGGAATTTTGACCTACCAGATTAATATATTCTAGGTCAATAATGTTTTTTTTGGTTTCTACTTGTTGAGATGTTTTCGTTGATATATGGCACGCCATGTAATTCCTCACGGTTTGAGAGATATTCATGTTTGAAGTTTGTACCCCCAGTTAGTGGGCTAAAACCCCATGGGGTTGGGGCATGGGTCATTGAAAATTCATAATTAATATTTTTTAAGCTCCTAAAATCCCTCTCACGTTCACTTGTTGAAGCCCCTCTCAAGCTAAGAATTTATATAAATTGTGATCCTCATTTCCTCCTTATGCAAGGGATTTCGCCATCTAAAACAGGTCATCGTGGTATTTTCGCTCTAACGTTTTTTCTATGAAGGTGCAAAAGCTGAAATTTTTATGAAGCAAAGCCAAAATCCTGAGGAAGTTGTTGTAAAAATTTTAGATCAAGGTGCGCAATATTTTTGGAGATATGATCTATGGAAGTCAGGGTTTTTGCAGGTTCCTGAAATTAATCTCAAAGAAGTGACCTTGGTAAAATTGTCATAACTCTCTCTCTGAGTATCAGATTGGAATTCTATAAAACGTGACAGATAGTGCACAGACTGTAGTTTTTTTTCTATCAAGTTTAGAGCTGAATGAAGAAATAGTGACACATGGCATGCCATACAAGTTTTCTCTGCTGAAACAGTCCATAATTAGGGCATTGTGAGATATTGGGTATAAATCTCTCTTGAAGAATCCAAATTGGATCAGACCCTTGGAATTAGAATGATGACTCGGAGGACTACTACAAGAACTAAAATCAGATATTGAGGATCTAAAATAACAGAGATACACCATATTCAATATCGAGCTCCTAGAAGGCAAGAAAAAGCTAGATCATGTGTTGTCAAGGGTTGCAAAGGACCAGACTTTCTATGGCAGCAAAGCAAAGCAAGGTGCAGTAGAAGGTAGCATGATAAGAGTAGCAACCAAGGTGTATAACAGCAGCAATAAGTTCATCATATGAAGTCTTCAAGTGGGCAACACTGCATACAATCATTGTAAAGGTATCATTGTACTAAGTCATTGTAAATACATTATTGTAAAAATTGTACTAGTGTCTATCTACCAAGGGTTGAAGAGGTAGTGTTGGGAGGCCTACGATCATCATTAGGTGGTTGTGTCAAAGTTGGGGTTATGTTCTAGTATATCTTCTTCTTCTACATCATTCTATATCATTGTAAAGTGGACCATTTTCCCTGGTACAGGAGTCCATTCTTCTTTTATTCTTCTATAGGGTGGTAGGGTGGTGCTAGGGTGAGTTGTAGCTCATTGGGTGTTGGGGCATCCATTCGGTTGACTACTGAATAATATCGGGCGTTGGAGCATCCATCCAGTGGGAGCTGGAGAAGAATGCTTTTCTAGATTCTAGGAAGTTGGAGCTTTATTTTCAATTGGAGTTGAATATTAAATGATTATTAGAAAAGCATTAGGTGGTTTTTGTCCCGGAGTGGGTTTCCACCTTAAAAAATGTGTGCATTTGTGTTCCTCTTATTTTATACTATCATTGTACAAATACTGATAATAATTGAAGATTAACTAATGCTCTAATTGAAAGGAATATTGATTCACCCCCCCCCAGTATTTCCAACAATTTCTTCTATCTCCATACCATTTACTTTCCTCTTCAAATAAATTGGGCATAGATATTTGAGGAGTTATATGCTTCTCCGGTCTTTTTTTCTGCTGATAAGAAGTACTAGGACCTTCTTCATTCTGAAACCTTATTGAGGTTTCTCTTTGCCTTTCTCTCTTCATTTCAATGATCTCCTTGGAAAGATCCTTCATAGTTCTAAAGAGAGATGCAACAAAGCTTATTCTCTCCATTATTTACAACTCTCTACTAATTTCTTTTCTTATGTTGTCAAGAATTTCCACAAGATGAGCCAAAGATCATGCTCTGATACCACTATAATATCCCAAAAGGGAGAATGCAGTAATACACAAACACAATATTTGAAACAATAGGATATGTACACATAAGTTATGAACAACACAGATATAGAACGAATAGGTGAGCTATTTTATTGTATAGGATATGGACTATAGATACAACAGCGCAAAACAATATAAGCACTCAAGCCAAGAAAGTGGCCTAGAATGCCCCTGGAATCATGCCAAAGTAGGCACTACGTAACTAGAGCTGTTGGAAGCGGTATATTGTGTTGTCCCTTTACTTGATGATGATCTCACAACTGTTGGATGAAAGGGAAAGTGTAGATTTATGGTGCTATGGAACTTTGATGATGCCAAGATTACAGATCTGGGCACTATGATGGAAACCCAACATAACCCAGAAAGGAAATCTAGATCTAAAAAGATCAGAAATTTACCCTCCTAGGGTTTGATCCCTTGATTGATGGGTTATGAAGATATGAAGCATAAACTGATGTAATATGGCTGAAATTTGCTTCATATCATATCTATTCTTTGAGGGTTTATCCCTCCTTCAGATCTCCAAGCTATAAGCTTGAGATCTATCTTGTTCTTCCTCCTCTCAAGATGACAACTGTTGCATACACAAAAACTGGAAAAACTATGGTGTCTAAGAGGAAGAGGTTGAAACCTGTTGCAAAATATTTCTGATCAGCTCAATAATGATGCAAAAATTAAGTACCAAGTGAGGGGAATATCCCTCACAGGATTTCCAGCTGAAGTACTGGAAACTTCCCTCCTCCTTTGGATCTGCAAGACTAGACTGTGCAATCATTTATGGGACTGCTATTGCATGGAGGTATGATATGTTTGGCCTGACACCTGATATATATCTGAATTTCTGGAAGGCTTATCTTGAAGCTAAAATTGAAAGGATGAACCCTCCACTAGTTCCTCAGCTGAAATATTGAAGGACAACCTCCAACTCTCAAACCCTAATGCATAAATGTGTTATTTCTAAAGATGTATGGGCTGCATAGAGTAGGAACAATATGGAACCAATTCCTGATGATGAATGGCAACTCAGAATAACCTTTCCAAATTAGGCACTCGAAGTCCCCCGTGGGTAAAGGTGGGATTCCTGTTCGAGAACACCATGTGCTAAACAACACTGCAAACTTAGCTAAACAACTTAAGTGTGCTTTGGAATGTCAAGTGACAATTCCAGATCTAAACAGATCTCAGTCAATAATACAAAATTCTGCCTCCAATGTTTCCTTCATCTTCCTTATATTATTTGTGAGGCTTCCCATGCCTTGGCCCACCTCATAATTGCACTGCACATGTGGACATGGTCTCCATGTAGATTGTGTTGTCTCTCCATGATCTCCATGATCTCTGTATTTAATTTATACCCTCTCCATCATGTGTGAACTAATGCACCACTTCCTCCATCATCTCATCATTTATTTCTCTATTATCTTACTTTTATTCCTCATATATCTTATTTGACCCCTTCATCTCTCCATGTTCTTTCTTATTAATGATGTTTAATCTCCACTCTTAATTAATTAATAAGCTTCTCCTCTATTCCATGATGTAGATATATCATCTTATTAACCATGTTCACACTCTTAGGAGTGAATTTATTCATCTTAAGGGGTTATGGGTCCCTCCACCCATTTATTTACTTAATTGAGCAAGATAAGTAAGAACTCTAATATTCCAATAAACAGATGTAAAATTTGGAATATTACACTATGAAGAAAAATACTAAATCTAAATTTATTTTTCTATCTGATGGTCGCAGTGTTGGAAGGATGAGTTTGGATTGGTCCTAGAGTATTCCCTAATCATCAAATCATAGTGTGGGGGGCATTATTCATCTTAACTATGCCAGAGTAAAAGTTTGGAGAAAAACTGGTTGAAGAAAACAAAGCTACAGGGCTGCTACAAGAGGTGCTACAGGAGACCCTATATTGCTATAAGAGGCCCAGTTTTTCTACAGGAGGAGGTTTGATAGCTATTTAAGGTAATAAATGGTGTCTTAGAGGTTTAGAAAGGTGGATGAAGGTAGGAGTAGGTGAATGAAGGGTGTGGGAGCCCCCTGATCAAGATAAGTACCCTTCGGAGGCCTATCTTACACCAAAGTTGATGCCCATGGTTTCCTTCATCTACCTTGACAAAGTGGATTGAGGCATAATTTAGGTGAGGTACCTATAAAGAATATGAAGAGATCCAGGTGGATGTGGAAAGGTGTTCCCATCTCTTCAAACCAACACACTCCCTCCAGCTAATCAACACATGAATCAAATGACCAATAATATAGTGAGATAAATTATCATGGAAAATATGAGTTGAATTTCATTAAGACCTATGCTATCCTACAACACTACCCTAATTTCCAAACCACTGATACCAACTTCTAAATTGTAGAATCTAGAAATGCAAGAGAATTACCACTGACATTTATCCACTTCCAAGAAATCATAAACAAATCTTTGTGGGTTATGATTGTGGATCTTTCCAATAAATATTCCCACATGAGAGGTGATAGGAAAGCTTGCAATCACAATTTTTCTTAATATAACATCTACTGAAACAAGGAAAGAATTGCAATGTTGTGAAACAAGCCCCTACATGGTAAATATCTCCAAAAATGATTCTTTGACCTGCATATTAATCACATTAGGCCATACAATATGGCAAACACCCTTCAGTCTTTCTATTAAGCATATTATGGCTAAAAATGTGAATTAATGTGAGAACATGAGAGTTTTAATGGTTCGAGTATAGCACAATGAACTTCAAAAAATACCTATTGATGGGACCCATCACTGAATCCACTCATATCTCTGATCATATTCATGAATGGAGGCATTGGCGTTGTTTGGTCAAAACCTTCATTCTTGATCAATTGTTCGCTGAATGGTTTATCAAATCCTTGTTACCATCCATAACTAAGTATGTTTCTAAAGGCGAATTTGTTACTAAAGAGAAAGTCATTTCCCATGCACAATATCTTGATTTGATCTATACTCAATCTGGCATGATCTATGACAAGATACCCAATGCTTTGCGACCTCAACACTCTGTTTGACCACCTCCTACTATAGAATCACATATCGTTGATGATGTGATTGGTTATTCTATTCAACAATCAGTGAGTAAACTATTTGGTTCATCTCCCATTGTGGCTACTCAAAACCCATCCTCTGTTAATCTTGCGACTACTTTCGATATTAATGTCATTCAATCCATGAAAGGAAAATCTCAGCAACCTGAATGTAAGAATAAAGGTAAATGAAAGAAGAAGAAATATAATTTGTCGCAGGAAAAACACAATAATTAGTCTCCTGAGTAAAAATTAAAGCTTCAATATCCTTGCATTATTTTTAACGAGGAACATTTTACTCAGGATTTTTCACATCTGGTGAAAGTTAATCAATTCCTGAAGTTTTCATCTAACATGTATGTTGTGTTAATTGATCCCTTTCCCAACCAAAATACCAAAATGGTTGCACGATATATCGCTTCCTCTTCCCATGTTATTATTTGATTGTACACCAAACATAAATGTGATATCATGGTAGCTACAATAAATAAATACTGCGGTAATTTTAATCCCTCAAATAGTAAGGTTATTGATCAACCTGCCAGTTCCTCTCAACCTGCTTCAGATCCTTCTCCAAATTTGATACCGACTAAATTAACCATTAAACCTTCTAAAGACATTATTCAAAAATCCACGTTTAATACTAGTGAAAGAGATGTAAAAAATTATAACATCATTGAGGACTTAGCCCAAGCTCCCTCTACTATGTCAAATCTCAAGGTATTGTAGAATTTTCTTGCCCAAAAGAGGTCGTTACTTGCAGAAATTGAAGGGATAGATCTATCGGATTCTAATCTTGTGGTCCTTAATAATGAGAATCATACTCCCAAATTTCCTACCCAGTTGGCATTCATGATCCAGGTTTTTTTTTTAAGTAAAAATATCCATCAGAAAATTGTGGATGAAGATGATTCGTCATGTATCATGCCACTTTCATGTTTCAAATCTATTGGTTCTCCTTAACTTAATCAATCGCCTACCACTCTTAAATATTTTGATGAAAGAAGTTTCAAACCCTTCAGAATTCTGAATACATTGTAAATAGAATTAGCTGGAAAAATTGTTTCAGTAGAATTTTAAGTTATAGAAGGACCTTTGGATTATAACCTTTTACTGGGTCAAAACGGATTTATGCCAGGACTTCTTTCATCTCAAATTATTTTAGGATGATTTATTTCCCTCACCAAGGGGGCATTGTGGCCATCGAACAACTTACCTTTCTTGCTGATAATTCTCAAAATAAGGGAAACATCCTACTTGTGGGTGAATCCCCATATTCATATCAACAAGTCGAAGTTGGATTGCTAAAATATTATTCTTTGATGGGAAAATTTTCACTCCCTCCTCCTTACATTCCAAATCTGGTTTCCTTTGTAATATGATTTCCTCTTCTACTTTTCCATCTAATCCTTGGATACTACCATACCTTTCAAATGTTGATACATTTCATGACCGTATGTCACTCAATCCAATTGAACATGAATATGAAGCCATATATTCGGCTTGTTACACAAATTTTGATTTAAACTCCTCAATAAATTTCGTTAATCATTCCCTAGATTTTGGCTCATATTCTAACCGTTTCGCTGGTACATTTTCTACTGATGAAAACATCATGGAAATCATGACGTCAGATGATGTACCATGGGACGATAATCATCATCGTTCCTCCTTGCCTGAAACCTTTGAAGATAATATTGGAGATATTTATTCACCCAATATTACTAATACATTTAAGGATTATGTCTCTATTCATGTCATCGATTCCGAGAAAAAATTAGCAAATATTGAAGACATTTTTCCTCTTTATATTTCAATAAAACCTGGAGTTATTGAAAATGCCCATATTGGTGCATACTCTTCTCCTGATGAGGTCAATATTTTTGAAGCCCCTTTTCAGAAAATTTGCGATGTTTTCCCCTAGAAATATGAAGGGATGCGAGGTGTTATCATAAAACTAGGACTAATTGGGTTTTTCAACAGTCAATTTGATTTAACTATTTCAAACCACTTGGAGTTGGAAGTTAGCCCTTCCAACTAGAGAGCTCTCTCAAGAAAAGGTAAGATTTTCAATAAACAAGCTTATAATGAAGATGGATAACTTTTATATGCCTTTTAAATGATTTTTGCAAGTGGAAGATGAGTGAGGGCTACAATTGGGCTTGGAGTCATCATGGAAATTCATTTACACAAAAGTATCATTCATGGAAACTTAGGCACATGAATTTTTACAAAATAACGCTGACAACAAACATAATACATAAAGGAAGTTGAAGCATAAGATTTTATATATTCCAAGTAATCATGTATAAGCAAGTTGAATCAACATTCAAAATATAAAAGGACACAAACACATAAAATCTCAATCAGAATATTGGGTCTAAACAAAACATTTCTACAACTATGTATTAACTGAGTGAAAAGAAATTACATAGTAGGTCTAGTCATTACATCCATCAACCCCCTCTAATTCTAAAACTCCTCTATTTATAGAGTGAAATCCCTTTTACATAGGTCAATCACCTAGTCTAGACTCTCGAACCTAATCTAAAGATCTAATCCAAAAAGGATTCCATTACATTGATAAAAAAATATAGATAATTCAATTTGAAAGAGTTTGTAGTAAAACAGGACTCTATCACTATTAAGTGAATCAAAAAGAAATTTTAATAATCCATGCTAATGATGGATATTGAACCAAACAACCTTGTTTAGGTGGAAAAAAACCATGTTCAGGTGGCAAACTATCATACTGGATTTCAGCTCCTTGTATACCGAATTTGATGATGAGTTGTCCACTGTTGAGGTGGAAAACGTGATGTGTTGTCAGCCATGTCAACCTTATGAAGTTTATTGTTGAGTTGTCTTCATAAACAAATGTCCCAATGACACTTCAAAATTTCTTTTGATGACTCAAATCCTTCTTTAAAT
The DNA here is from genome assembly GCA_034641835.2 of Pinus albicaulis. Lineage (NCBI taxonomy): Eukaryota > Viridiplantae > Streptophyta > Pinopsida > Pinales > Pinaceae > Pinus > Pinus albicaulis. The sequence goes on along the minus strand of CM076571.1, from coordinate 176,048,673 downwards.
GCATTAAATGCCTCAAAAATACCAAAACTTTAGAACGCTAGAAATTCAGAGTATTTAGGCAAGTTCGTAGCGTAGTTTTCGTAGCATTTTCATAACACCGCCTTCTGCAAATTTTTTGACTTTCCTGCCTATGAGAGGATCTTCATTGGGTATAACAAGGTAAACACATGCCTTCATTTATCCCTGACATGATAAACACGGTTACCGATGAAATAGGTAACCTGAACTCAAAACGGGAACTCTAACCCAAAAAGACTCAAAAAACATGAAAAAACACCCCAAAAACAAAAAAAGTGTATTCCAGAACGCACTTGGTTTTTTTTGAAGGTCAAATTTCAACATTTTATAAAATTATGCTAAAAACAAAACTATTTCTTGAAAAAAGGATTGAAAAAACACCCTCGAAACAAAACCAGTTGATGCTGGAATAACAAAAAAAAAAAAAATTGTGTCATATTTTTGACATTTTTAAAAATAGAAATAACATTTTTTTAAAATTTAAAATTCAAACATTAAAAAAACCTAAAATTTAAGAAACAAAATAAATTTAAAAAATAAAAACATTTTAAAGGTTAAAATTTAAAAATATATAGTAATAAAAAATAAAAATAAAAACAAAATAAAATTTTTAATTCAAACATAAAAAAAAAACCTAAAATTTAAGAAAAAAATAAAAAATAAAAAAATTAAAGATTAAAATTTCAAAATATATAGAAATAAATTTAAAAAAAAAAAAACAAAAACAAGTTAAAAAAGGAAAGAAATTATAAAAAATAAAATATAGAAATTAAATTTAAAAAAGAAAAAGAAAATGTTTATTAAATTATAAAAAAAAATAATAAATAATTAAATAATTAAATAATTAAATTTAAAGAAATATATTAAATTTTAATAAATTTAAAACTTTAAAATAAAAATAAAAATAAACATTATTGAAATTAAAAATAAAAATGAAAAATTAATTAAAAATAAAAAATGAAAAATAAAATACAATAAAAATATTAAATTTAAAAAAATATATATTAAAAAAACAAATCAATTTTAAAAAATAAATTAAATTTAAATTATAAAAAATAAAATATATATATATATATATATATGAACTTAAATTAAAAATATATATATTACATTTTATTAAATTTTAAAAAAAATTGTTAATATTAAAATAACAAATTAAATTTAAAAAAAAATTATTAAATTTTAATAAATAAATGAATAAACAAATAAATTTTGAAATAAAAAATAAATTTTAAATATAAAGAAAAAAAAACATTGTTAAAATAAAAAGTTAAAAAACTTTAAAAATCAATTAAAATTGAAAAATTGAAAAAAGTATATTAAATAAAAAACAAATTAATTTGAAAATATTAAGTTTAATTAATATATATATATATATATATATATATATATATATATATATATATATATATATATATATATAATTTTCAATACGCAATTTTAATTGAAATAAAAAAAAAATATAAAAATTTTATGTAATTAAAAAAATAATAATAAAAAAATTAAAAATTAAAAAAAAAATATTAAATTAAAATAAATTAAAAAAAATACAAAATTTACTAAATTTTAAAAAATTAAATGAAAAAACTAAACATAAAATTTAATAATAAAAAAATAAAAAAATAAAAAAAAATAAAAATAAAAATCAATTAAATAAATAAATAAATACAAAATTTAACAAAATTTAGAAAAAAAAAAAAGTAAAAACAAAAAAAATGAAAAAAAATTAAAAAAAAAACAAATGAAAAAAACAAAACAAATTAAATTTCAAATATAAAAATTAAATTTAAAAATAAAAAAAATAAAAAATTTAAATTAAATTAAATTTTTTGAATTTAAAAATAAAAATAAAAAAAATCAAATCAAATTAAAAAAAATATATTAAAAATAAATTTAAAAAATTAAAAGAATTTTTTGATCGTGGTGGCGCCGCCAATCGGCCTCCCGCCCAGGTGGCAGTGCAGGCCGGCCGCTGGGCGGGAGGCCAATTCCAAGAATCGCCCTCCTGCGGCGGGAGGTCGATTCCGGGAATCGCCCTCTCGCGGCGGGAGCCCGATTCCGAGAATCACCCTCCCGCGGCGGGAGGCCGATTCCGGGAATCACCCTGAGGCCAATTCCGAGAATCGCCCTCCTGCGACAGGAGGCCGATTCCGAGAATCGCCCTCCCGCCGCGGGAGGGCGATTCCCAGAATCGGCCCCCCGCCGCTGGAGGGCGATTCCCGGAATCGGCCTCCCATGCCGCGGCAGGGCGATTCTCGGAATCGGCCTCCTGCCGCGGGAGGGCGATTCCCGGAATCGGCCTCCCGCAGTAGGAGGGTGATTCCCGGAATCGGGCTCCCGCCGCGGGAGGGTGATTCCCGGAATCGGCCTGAGCAGCCTCAGGGCGATTCCCGGAATCAGCCTCCCGCCATGGGAGGGCGATTCCCGGAATCGGCCTACCGCCGCGGGCCGCGGGAGGATGATTCTCGGAATCGACCTCCGCCGCCACCTGGGCGGGAGACCGATTGGCGGCACCACCACAATCAAAAAATTCTTTTTATTTTTTTTTTATTTTTTTTAATTTTTAATATTTTTTTTAATTCAAAAAATTTAAAATTATTTGTTTTTTAATTCAATTTTTTTATTTTAAATTTAAATTGTTTTAATTTTTTTTGTTTTTTTTTAATTTGTTTTTAAATTTAATATTCTAAATTAATTATTTTTTTTAATTTAAAATTTATTTATTAAATTTATTAAATTTTAATTTTTTTTTTTTTTTTTTTATTCTTTTAGTTTATTTAGTTTTTCATTTTTAAAATTTATAAATTGTTTCATTTAAAAAAAAAAACAGTAAATTTATGGATATTTGTTTTTTAATTATTTGCACGTGGTTTTTTTCATTTTTTTTGTTTTTTAATGATAGTTTTTTTTATTTTAATTCTTTTATTTTAATTTTCTTTTTCAATTTTAAATTTTGTTTTTTTTTTTTTTAATTTGTATTTTTTTTCTTCTTATTATTATTATTTTAATTTAAATTTTTAAATTTAATTTTTTCTCTTTTGTATTTTTTTTTTATCTAAATTTTAATTTTGTAATTTAAATTATTTTGTAATTTTCTATTTTAATTTTTTTTTAATTATATGGTTTTTTTTAATAACTTAGAAAAAAATGTTTTTGATGATTTTTTTTTATTTTTTTGGTTAATTTTTGTTTTTTTTTTTAAATTATGTGTTTTTTTTTCAAATTTTGTCATTTCTTTTTATATAATTTTCGAATATTTTTGTTTTTTTTTAATTTATTTTTGTTTAAATTTTTTAGTTTTACGAGTTAATTTTGTTTTTTTTTACATTTTTATTGGTTTTTTTTATTGTTTATATATATAATTTTTTTATCTAAGTTTTGTGTTTTATTACCAACATGAAAATCACCACTCTAAAAAATAAAAGGTTGATGCTGCATCAATACGTTTCAAAATTAGCATGAAAATCACCGCTCTAAAAAAAAAAAATTGATGCTACATCAATACGTTTCAAAATTAGCATGAAAATCACTAACATTTTAAAACAAATATTCATACTTCATAAATAAAAATATTAGAGTGTCGAAAATGTGCTCCAAAAAAAAAAAGGTAATTCTGCATCACCATTTTTCAAAATCGGGTGCTTTTTATGCTACCAAAAAAAAGTAGGTAACAGTGCGGTTACCTATTTCATCCGTAACACTGTTGATATTTTTTGGGAACTTTTGCTTCAAAAAATTCTACAGCGAGTTCGTAGTGAAAACTCAGCTTCAAGCCTAGAGCTCACTACAAACTTGCCTAATTTCACCAAATTTTTCAATTTTTCTTATTAACTCCAAAAACATATTTGCAGCCCTGTAAATGATTTGATATGAAATCCTAAGACAAAAGGAAGCCAAAAAATATGCGTCTTACCATATTTTAAGGAGCAACAAGGTCATCTTCCATCACAATCATCTTTAAACCTTTTTTTTTCAACTCTGCTTGCACCATCTCCATTTGTATTTCCAATTATTTGACTTGGCTTTGTAACTTCCTTCTTTCTTATTGAAACCACTTGTTCCTCCTGAAAAGATGTTTCATCATTCTGTGCAGAGACAGTGTCCTCTTCAACATCCTCCTTGAGCCCTCTACAACCTCATCATAAAAATATATTTGTTTGCTCACTTCTTTTTTGAAGCATGTGAGCTCCTGCCTCTCTTGTTTGAAGTCTGCTAACTCCAGCTTAGTTTCCAAAATATATTCTCTAGCTTCATTAACTTGTTATTTTAAAAGCTCCAGTTTAGATTTTTCTTGAACTTTTTCCTTACCCTTCCTTTCCTTGCTCACCTCTGCCTCTGTTGGATATAACTCTATTATTTTATCCCTTGCTGGTTGTTTCTCCTTTTCTGGTTCCTTGTGCAGCTTCTCAGATTTTTATCCTTTTGATAATTGTGACCTAGTTAGTGGCTTCCTAGGTTTTAAAAAAAAACTGATTCTTCTTTGGAAACTCTAGTTTCTTAGCTTTAAGACTCTTTTTCTTGGTTTTTTCTCCTTTAACTTCTATAGGCTTCACAACTGGAGTTTCCTCAATGTCACTTGCCTGCAAGATATCTTCTAGTTTGCCTTTCCCCTCTGTCTGACTTCTAGTGATTCTTCTATGGGTTCTTATATCAGTTTTTACTTTACTACTGATAGTGGTTTGTTGAGGCACCACTGTCTCCTGCAATTGATCAATTTCTACCTCCATAGGCTCCACCATTGGCTGCACCTCTGTCTACACTTCCACCTCATGTTTAACCTATATTTCATTCCTAGAGTCTTTATCTCTCTTTGGAGTGTTTGCGTTTGATCTAGGTGTTTTTGGTAGGAGTGAGGACATCCACCTCATACCCACTCAAGAACATAAAATTGGACCAATCCTTGTTTAGCTTCTTGAAATCCTCCATAACTAACAATTTTATCAAACCATGATGAAAAATGGAAGTGTTACTACTTTCAGGTTTAGCTTGAACCTTATCAGCCATTTTTCCTTAACTCCTAAAAAGAAAAAATGGTAAATCCAGATGTTGTTTACCTGTGAAATGAAGCAACAATCTAAAGTGGTATTGATAGATCATGTGAAATATTGTTAGGTCCCTATATCACTAGTATAGTCCCTTATTGTTGTTAGTGTAACCCCCTTATTGTTATTATTGTACCCTTGTAACCCCCATTTTTTTTATTATTGTGCCCTTAAATTATTATTGTTAGGTCGGCTAGGATTACATTGTGGCCCACTAGGATTACATTATGGCCCCATGGACTCCTATATATAGAAAGGAGGTTTTGTAAATTGTATCATCCAAGAATTGTTCATTTGTGTAATGTATTGGAGGTTGCCCCCTCGAAGTGGCTTATTTCTAAGGCGTTGATATCTCTTTTCTTCTATTTTTGAAGCTGGTTACACAACATTTGGTATCAGAACTTTGGATTCTAGGGTTTCGCTGCTCCAAACAAGTCACCGTGGAATTTTCACTATAACTTTTTTTCTCTGAAGTTTCAGAAGCTGAAATTTTTAGGGTGCGAAGCTGAAATCCTGAGGAACATCGTCCAAACATTTCAAAGCTTGGTTCACAATATTTTTGTAGATATGATCTATGGAAGTTAGGTCTTTTTTCAGGCTCCTAAACAGTTCATCGTGGCATTTGCGCTATAAATTTTTTTCTACGAAGTTTCAGAAGTTGAATTTTTTATGATGCAAAGCCGAAATCCTAAGGAACATCGTCAAAAACTTTTAGGGCTTGGTTCACAATATTTTCAGAGATATGATCTGTGGAAGGTAGTGCTTTTTCAAGCTCCTGAATTTCATCTCAAAGAGGTGATTGTGGGAAAATCTTCATAACTCTCTCTCTGAGCATCGTATTGGAGTTCCGTAAAAGGCAGTCGCAATTACATGGACTTTAGTTTCGTCTCTATCAATTTCAGAGCCAAAGGATGAAACAGTGGCACGTGGCAAGCCGTACAAGTTAGATCTACTGAACCAGTCCAAAATTGGGTCATTGTGGGAGATTGGACATAACTTGGTCTTGAAGAATCCAAATCATATCAGACCTGTGGCATTGGAAAGAAGCTTCAGAGGGCTACTACAGGGATAAATTTCATATATTGAGGTTTTTCAATTATAGAGATAATTTAATTTCAATATCGAGGTCCTCAAAAGCAAGTAAAAGGTGTGTATTTTTTTCTGAATTGCATAAGTCTTGTTTGAAGAATCAAGTTGAATTGATTGCAAGGGCATATTGTAGAATAGATATCAGTATTGGATTCTAAAATGGCCCCTAAATATAATTCAACACCCATTAAGCCTTTGGAAATCTCTACTATGACTCATGAAGACGAAGAATGGCAACATGACATATCAAAATTACAAGAGCAAGTGCAACAAATTTTGCTCTCGCAAAGAGCAACAAAAAATGACATGGAAGTTTTGAAGAAAGGCATGGAAAATAAGATGCATGGTTTGAAGAAAGGCATGGAATCTAAGATAGATGGCATGGAATCTGGCATGGAATCTAAGATGGATGACATGGAAGCTAAGATCGATGAGAAAATGGAAAACATGAAGAATGTTCTAAAAGCAAACATGGAAGGTTTGACAAAGTTGATACAAGAAATGTTTCCTAATGGTGAAATTATAGTAGAAAAACCTCATGATGAGAAAAAAATAAATGTTAATCGTGATTTCATAAACTCTAATGTTGGCAGGAAGAACCACCATATTCCAAAAATGGATATGAGGAATTTTGATGGAAAGGATCCTGTAACATGGATACTACATATGGAGCAATATTTCGATCTCCATAACGTGCAAAACACACAAAAGGTACGCATTGCAACTTTACATTTAGAACAAAATACATTTGTATGGTATCGATGGCTTTGCTCCCGTAAAAAAATGTCACTTGGTCAATTTTTACGGAGGAAATGATAGCACATTATGAGGATACAAAGAGCAACACCTTCTTTAGCCAATTGATAAATCTCAAACAAAAGGGTTTAGTGGGGCAGCACATTGAGGACTTCCAAAAATTGAATATAAGGGTAACCGATATTCCAGAGGAACACATGATTGATCTCTTCATAGGCACTTTAAAGGATAACATCCAACATGAAGTTCGCGTTCTGGAACCTGATTCATTGGAGAAGGCATTCAGGTTGGCAAGAAAAGTTGAATGTGAAATTATGGCGACAAGGAAGCCTACCACTCAATTCTATAAAGAAGGAAGTGTTGCTACGCCTAGATTTCCACAACCTACAAGGTTGACACCACAACAATTGGAAGAAAAAAGAGCAAAAAGGGCTTTGCTACAGTTGTGATAGCAAATACACTAAAGGTCATAAGTGTGCTGAGAAGAAATTATTTTACATAGATTGTGAAGAGGAAGAAGAAAATGAACAAGAAGAGAATATACACCAGGAACCAACCCTAGAAGAGGAAGAAATGAATCCGACCATATCGTGTAATGCACTGGCAGGAATTACCACTCCTCAAACTCTCAAGATACAAGGACAAATCAAGAAGAAAAGGTAATAGTGTTGATTGATTCAGGTAGCACCCATAATTTTATTCATTGTAAGGTAGCCAAGGAATTAAATTGTTTCCTATACCCAGCACCAAAATGTCAAGTGATGGTTGCAAATGGAGGAACTATAAATTGCTCTGGAAAATGCCATAATATCTAGCTAACCATGGGGGAATATGTATTGACTAGTCCAATGCTTTCCATTCCTATGGGAGGTGCTAATGTTGTACTAGGATTACAATGGTTACAATCTTTGGGGACGGTAGATTTTAATTTTCAAGAACTTTTCTTGAAATTTTTTTCAGAAGGAAAGGAAGTCGAATTATGAGGTATTGTAGGGAAGCCAGGAAGGATAACAAGCTCTAATGTCATGAAAAAGCTTCTAAATAAAGAACAACTAGGCGTAATTGCACAATTATGCTCACTAGAAGTTCCAACGTCAAAATCATCTATTTCTGCAGATCTCCAACAAGTCTTGGACAATTATTCCAAGGTGTTTGAAACTCCCAAAGGAATCCCACCTATTCATGATCATGATCATGCTATTCATTTGATTCCAGGAAGTGTTCCTCCAAACATCAGGCCTTATAGATATCCTTACGTCCAAAAGAGCGAAATTGAACGTATGATTGAAGAAATGTTAGAGGCGGGTATAATTCAACCTAGTCAAAGTTCTTTCTCTGCTCCTGTAGTATTGGTACACAAGAAGGATGGATCATGGCGAATGTGTCCGGATTATAGGGAGCTCAATAAGCTCACAATTAAAGATAAATTTCCCATTCCTGTGATTGATGAATTATTGGATGAATTACATGGAGCAATTTATTTTACCAAGTTGGATCTTCGTTCAGGATATCATCAAATTAGAATGAAGACCGAAGATATTCCAAAAACAACATTTCGAACTCATGAGGGTCATTATGAATTTTTGGTCATGCCTTTTGGCCTTACCAATGCACCTTCTACATTTCAAGGGTCGATGAATTCCATTTTCAAACCCTTCCTTAGAAAATTTGTGCTAGTATTTTTTGATGATATACTAATCTACAATAGGTCTTGGAAGGATCATGTTCAACATGTTGACAGGGTGCTCAAACTATTGCAGGAGAAACAATTATATGAAAAACATCCAAATGTTTCTTTGGAGTACAAGAGGTGGAATATCTGGGTCATATTGTATCTCACGAGGGTGTTAAAGTAGACCCTAACAAAATTAAAGCCATTAAGGAATGGAAAGTCCCCACAACCATAAAGCAGTTGCGAGGATTTCTCGGGTTAACAGGGTATTATCGCAAGTTTGTTAAGAATTATGGGAGAACAGCAGCACCTCTAACAACATTATTGAAGAAAGATGCATTTTCATGGACTCCTGAAGCAACTAAGGCCTTTGAACATCTTAAAGAGGCAATGTGCCTAGCACCGGTCTTAGCTACGCAAGACTTCACAAAAACCTTTATTGTGGAATGTGATGCCTCAGGAAATGGAATTGGTGCAGTTTTAATGCAGGAAGGAAGACCCATTGCTTTCGAAAGTCGTCCAATCAAAGGAAAGTATTTACAGAAACCTATTTATGAGAAGGAAATGTTAGCAATACTGCATGCACTAAAGAAATGGCGAACTTACCTAATGGGAACACACTTCAAGGTAAAAACTGATCATGATAGTCTTAAACACTTTTTGGAACAAAGACTATCTTCAGAAGAGCAGCAAAAATGGGTCACAAAGATGTTGGGTTATGACTTTGAAATAATCTACAAAAAGGAAAGCTTAATATTGTTGCAGATGCACTCTCAAGAAAGAATGAAGAGGTGGAAGCATTGCTTTGTGCCATTTCTATTATCCAACCAGATTGGATAACCGAAGCAAGAGATGAATGGAAGAAGGAAAAAGATGTATGGACACTCATTCAAAAGTTGCAGCAAGATCCTAGTACATCCGATACATTTAGTTGGAAAAATGATTCCTTATGGTACAAAGATCGCTTATATCTTTGTAAGAATTCCCAACTAAAACAAAAGATTCTTCTGGAATTGCACACTTCTCCTCTAGGAGGACACTCGGGATTTTTAAAAACTTACCACAGGGTGAAGAAAGAATTTTTTTGGGATGGCCTTAAATTTTATATTCAAAATTTTGTGACGGAATGTTTGGTTTGCCAGCAGAATAAAGTTGAGACAATTAAGACCCCTAGACTTCTACAACCTTTATCCATTCCAAGTCAACGTTGGGAGGAGATTTCAATGGATTTTATCACAGGTTTACCTAAGTCCGAAGGAAAGAATGTCATCATGGTGGTAGTTGATAGACTTACCAAGTATGCACACTTTTGTGCATTATCTCATCCATTTGAAGCAAGTACAGTTGCTACTACATTTATGGACAGAATTCAAAAGCTACATGGAAGCCCAAGGGTTATTGTGAGCGACAGAGATCCCATTTTTACTGGAAATTTTTGGATAGAGTTATTTTCTTGTTTGGGTACTCAATTAGCTCATAGCTCATCTTATCATCCTCAATCTGATGGTCAAACTGAGATAGTAAATAAATGTTTGGAAGGATATCTTCGTTGTTTTGTATCCGATAAACAAACACAATGGGTCAAGTGGTTACCTCTTGCTGAATGGTGGTATAACACTTCCTTCCATACTGCAGCAAAAATGACCCCATTTATGGCACTTTATGGATATCATCCACCATCCATCACATCATCTTTAAGGGAAAATTCGAAGTTTCAAGCAGTGGAAGATCACATCGAGCATTAGCAAGAAGTTCTCCAACTCTTAAAGGATAACCTAAATTTGGCACAAAATCGAATGAAACAACAGGCAGATCAACATCGCAGCAAGAGAAGTTTTGATGTAGGGGATTGGGTATTTTTACGGCTACAACCATACAAACAAATGTCCCTCAAGCAAGCTAAGAAGGACAATAAATTATCGCCAAAGTACTATGGTCCTTAGAAGGTGTTGCAAAAGATTGGTACTATGGCATACAAATTGGAGCTTCCTGCTTCTTCGCGAGTACATCCAGTTTTCCATGTTTCATGCTTAAAGAAGGTTATGGGTGAAAATCTTCCAGTTCAAACAGTATTGCCAGAACTTGATGGGGAAGGGAAAATCATATTGGAACCTGAAGCAGTCATGGAAAAAAGAACTCGACAACTACGTAATCGATCAATTTCAGAGTATCTCATCAAGTGGAAGAACTTACCCACTGAAGATTCTACATGGGAGGATGAGAATTTTATACAGAAGCACCCAGAGCTACTCAAGCGTTGAGGACAACACTTTTTTGAAGGAGAGAGGCATGTTAGGTCCCTATATCACTAGTATAGTCCCTTATTATTGTTAGTGTAACCCCCTTATTGTTATTATTGTACCCTTGTAACCCCCATTTTGTTATTATTGTGCCCTTAAATTATTATTGTTAGGTCGGCTAGGATTACATTGGGGCCCACTAGGATTACATTATGGCCCCATGGACTCCTATATATAGAAAGGAGGTTTTGTAAATTGTATCATCCAAGAATTGTTCATTTATGTAATGTATTGGAGGTTTCCCCCTCGAAGTGGCTTATTTCTAAGGCGTTGATATCTCTTTTCTTCTATTTTTGAAGCTGGTTACACAACAAATATACCTTCACAAGTGAATTATTTTTGTATCACCATCAGCAATTTTGAATAATTGTCCTTGAGGCAAGTCCTAGAAATGTCTGAGCTCATGTTTATGCCTATGTGCTCCTCCTTTATAAACTCATCATAATTTTGAAGCTTAAACTTTATTGCTTTAAACAACTCCTTTCCAGGTCACCTTGGAATCTTGGTTTCTTGTGCAATTGTGTCAGGAGAAACAACAAAATTGAGGATGCCCACCTTCGAACTTGTACCAATGAAGTTTACAGCAAAATATTTAGACACTTGTGCATGATACCCTTGCATTTTCTGGAAGAACCACATGCAACCTGAAGTTGCAAAATATTTTGAGAAGCTAGGGTCTTTTGAAATTAGCCTCATATCCATGGGCTCAAATCTGACCACAATGCCACCATTGTTTGGAATTTTATGTGAAGCCATTCTTTCAAAGATATTGTTGATCAAATTCTTTTTTGACACCTGCAGAATTGTTTAAGACAGCAAGAACCTCTCTTGACATAGGTAACACCTAGCCTAAGACATCTACTAGACAAAAATCAAGACTCTAGATTGTTGGAAAAAGTTCTCAAACAACTTACAAGGATGAAGGTAAGGTGTTGCTTTTCAAATTAGACATCGAACTAAACTAGGAAAGAGGAAATGAGTGGGAAAAATGAAATGATGTGAGGAATAATGATTACCACGCATGCACATGAAATATGATGACACATAATTGAATAGTACCATGATGACCATGAGGGTACACGAATTATCCCACCGTTAGCATAAAAAACAAAATTCTTATTGTTTCCAGTACTTAGGAGCTAAAATTCGCTACGGAACTGTCAGGCACTTCCGTAGCGAAATCGGACTATTTTACACTGACTACGCTACGTAATCTAGAAAAATTTGCCAAGTGTCATAGAATGACCTTTATTACCGATGTAATCAGATTTTTTTTTAAATTTACATTGCTAAGATTTTTATTGCATGACCAATGACTATTTACACCCCTTAACTATGTACAATTTTTGAAATTTAATGAACTTTATGACCTTATTTCATCCAAATGACCCGACCTAACTTACCTAAGATAAACCTAGAAAAACCTAGTTGTTATCAAGGATAACACTAGGTATAGATCTGAATATCATAGTACATGAAATTAAAACCTATCTAGATGTTAAGACAGTTCGGACAAGCTTACGTCTGGTTCACCCCAATAAGGATTTTGCAATCAAAGCAGAGGTTGAAAATTTTTTGCATGCTGGATTTATTTACCCGATTCCTCTCATTCATTGTGTCTCCAACATCGTCCATGTGATGAAAGAATGAGAACAATTCGAGTTTTCATCGAATATCACGATATTAACCATGTTTATCCCAAATACAGCTATCCTACCTCGTTTATCAGCCAAATCGTTGATGATTGTGCTGGAAGAAAAGTTTTTTCATTTATGGATGGTTTTTTTTGCCACAATCAAATCAACATACTCCCATCAGACCAACATAAGACTACTTTTATTTGTCCATGGAGCACATTTTCTTGTAGTAAGCTCCCCTCTTTTTTTAAGAACGTTGGTGCGACTTTCCAAAGGGCCATGAATTATGCCTTCCATGATATCAAAGAAATTGTACAACCTTATTTGGATGATTTACTTGCCCACTCAAAACATCGTGAGGATCATCTGATGCATCTTAGGGATATTTTTCTTCATTTTCGACATTACAATATCGTATTAAACCCGCAAAAATGTGTTTTCTATGTATAATCTGGTAGAATTTTTGACTTCATTGTTTCAAATCAAGGAATCTATCTTGATCCACTCAAAGTACAAATGATTCTTGACTTTCCTACACCTTCCTCACTTGTTCAGTTACAATGGCTCCATGGGAAGGCTAACTTTCTACGAATATTTGTTCCAAACTACGTAGAAATGATGAAAGGATTTACTCACATATTGAAGAAAAGGGTTCCCTTCCATTAGGATACAGGCAAAAAATATTTCAATGCTTTGAAAATTATTCTGATTTGAGCATTAGTGTTGTATCCCCCTTACTATCAACGCGACTATTTCCTACATCTCGTTGCCACTGTTACCACCACTACCATGGTATTGGTCCAAGAATATGACCTAGGGGACGAACATCCTATTTGTCATTTGATTTGAAATTTGAATTCCACTGAAACTAAATACACTCACGTTGAAAATTTATCTTTGGCAGTTGTGCAAGGTGTCCAGAGGTTTCACCACTACATTCTGCTTCGGAAGACTATGGTAGTTTCTAATTGCAACCCAATCACATATATTTTCTCACGATAATTTTTGGGTTTCAAGTACTCTAAATGGATTTTTAGTCAAATCCAAATCTGAGAAGTCCCTAGTCTTTGCTAAATTAATCTGCGACCTTCCCTCATCTAAAACTGAGACTACATCTGATGATTCTATTCCTGATGAGTCATTTTTATTGATTCATTCATATGATCTCTAGTATGGAGATGTCATTATCTATCTATACACCCAAAATTTACAACCTAATACCCCTCTCTTCAACCAGTGACATATTCGATATCAGGCTCGAAATTAAATTATAAATGATGACACACTCTATCTATGTGGCGTCAATATGATTTTTAGATGGTGCCTCACTCATGAGGAGGTCAAGAAAGCTTTGAATGAGTGTCACACTAGAGGATGTGGCAGACATATATGTCTGGCTATGCCACCACCCAAAATATTTTGTGAGCTAGTTACTTTTGGCCCACCATGTTTCATGATTTCATCCTTGTCATCCAAAAGTGTCACACTTGCTTAATATATAATCGTAAATCTCAAGCTCTCCTTGCTCCCATGCATCTTGTTATCATTTTTGGTCCTTTGCAAAATGGGGAATTGACTTTATGACATGTAACCCTCATTTTGCCTAGGGGCATGGCTACATAATTGTGGTTGTAGATTATTTTACTAAATGGACCGAAGTGATGCCTACAAATAACAACACCGACGAAACATATGCATTATTTCTTTTCAATCACGTCATTACTAGATTTGGTGTGCCGCAAGCTATTGTTACAGACCATAGGAAACATTTCCAAAACCACATAATGTTTGAACTTACTGCCAATTTGGGTCTTCAACATGACATCTCAACTCCCTATTATCCACATGCTAATGGGAAAGTAGAAGCCATTAACAAGGTTTTGAAAACAATGTTGCAACGAATGATAAGGATTCACAAAATGAATTGGCACCTCATTATTTTTTCAACTTTGTGGGCATATCAATTCTTTGTCTGGACTGCAATTGGAGTTACACCCTTTCATTTGGTGTATGGTCTATAATCAATCCTTCCCATCGAATGTGAGATTACATCTTTGAACCTTGTTGTCAAGCTTCTTCCTGCAACTTCCATAAAAGAGGATTTTTTTTTGCATCTAGCACGCTTAGATGAAACTCGTCACAATGTTGCAATGGCCAATGAGGCCCACAAGAAACACATCAAAGCACAGTATGACAAAAATGTTAAACCTTTTGCCTTCTTAGAAGGTGGTATAGTTCTCTTGTATTATCAAGAAGACGATAAGTTAGGAGTTGGGAAGCTCGAACCAATGTGGCTAGGCTCGTATCTAGTTAAATGTGTACTTTTGAAAGGGGATTATGAGCTTACTAATTTTTATGGAATCCATTTGGAGCAACCCATAAATGGGTTGTACCTTAAAAAATACTATGCCTAGATTGTCTTTGCATAGCCACTATGTACATATTGTATAGGCATGATAGTGTGTTTTCTATGTGTTTCCTTCGAAGTTTCATACTATCTTTCTTGATCTTGGATTACATTTGATTTGCTGATGTTGGCATTCCCTAATCCATATGTTGGTTATGATGATGGCGCTAGCCATAGTACTCAAAATCCTTCCTCGACGGCATGGGATATTTATGCTCCAAATGGAAAGCTAGTGAGTTTACAAGGGATTTGTATCAGCCACTCAACTAATAATATCACTGTGTATAGCACAACGATCAAATTATTTTTTTCCATTATTTCACATGGAATTCATCATTTGATAGTCATAAAATCGACTCACAACTCGTAGTACTACATTTGAACAATGTCTATTTAGTACGAAGTCCAACTATGCTTCACATGTTTTTAAGGGTTTTCCTTCTGGAATGACATTTTGATTACATTCAATATCAACATATTCCTAGAAGTCTAAACACATTAACTGATGCATTATCCAATTATGTTTTAGACATACATTTGCAACACATGTAAAAATTATAATCAACGTCACACATTGAACAAGAAATAGAGTAAATAGGAAAAATCTCTAGATAAATATATATATAGAGTTTGGTTTCACAAAAATTGTGTCTAAGACACATATGGGCACACGACCTATACTATCGGAATACAAAAGGCCTCCTAGTAGACTAGTGTCGATGATGATCGCGACAACAGACAACCACGCAGAAAACCTTACACAACAACTGACTGATACGCTTAGATACTCTAATGGTGTATCATTGTAAGCGCATGGGGATCTCATTGACCCCAGTCTCTGGAATATTGTGGATCAAACCCTCAACATGGTGCTCTAACTCAACAAGAGTCTCAACTATGTTAAGATCCTACATATCCTTCTCTACCCTTACAGCAACTGCATCTCTTATTGGTGCAAGTTGTGGCTCTCCTCTTCACTGAATATATGAAGATCCTATTGGTCGTAGTGGTACAATATCTACATGTAAATCTATTAGTTATTCTACGATACATTAAAAACACACACAAAATTGTAAAATCAAAAAAAATATTCAAAATGGCATTGTTTTACCTATATCACTCCATTCCTCGCCTTTAGGTAAAATGAGCTTTGGGTCTCCCCAGAAGTCATTTCCATCCTATGGATAGTCCTTAATCATAAAGAGTTGTATCCACAACCATAATGAGAAAGTATGTTTGGAACTCATCGAAGATGCATCCGCATGAAGAGACACGAGATCTACCCATTGCCTCATCTGTGAAACTTTAGGACCTATAAGCTCAAACTCAATGCGTTGAGGTCAACGTAGTGGAATCATATCTAGATAAAATGATATTAGAATGGATCGATATCCAAATTTATTCATTTGCCCATCCTTTTCTCTATGGAGTTGTTCCTTAAAATTTTCTGACACCCCCTCACTCTAGATAAACAAAGTAGGCTATATGCATTCCAATGCATATTTCATTTCGGAATTGGTATCCAAATGCAGAGTAACACTACCATCCAACCTATCAATGATGAAAAGGATCATCGTGGGAGGCAATTGAGTCACATACTTAATCTCTATATTACAACATTTTGTTTCTTGAGAGTGGGATCTACATTGTGCAGCTATGTAATATTTGACGGTTTCACCACCCCTTCTCATCCTGAATAATGAGATAGGATCTCCTCTCTAAGAGAAGCTTTTCAGAAAATAAATTTCATATGCCTCTATCTTGAGAGTATGTGCTCCAATCCTGAATCACTATCCATGTATATCCCATGCCCTGACTAGATATTCTAGTAACTAAAGATGAATTACCATTCCTAGAAGCCATAACAAAATTGAGGAGTACACAATTCCTTAAGGCTTGTATTGTTGTTAGGTCCTTGGAAGAATCCAAGTCTTAGGATTCATGTTCTCTTTCTCTCCATGTTAGAACTATTTTTTCTCTGGTAGGTAGCTGCAATACCATGAGAAGAACATTTAGATTGAATCTTATGCAAAAAAATTGAGAGAAATTCAGGAGAAAAATATAAATCCATTTTTTGAACTACGCCCATTGCGCTTTATTTTAAGAGGACAGAGTAATCCAGCACATTTTCCCTTCCCGAAAGGGTGTGGTGAGGTGCTCTTCCCAATGTGACACAGGAAATCCTATCACTCCTTTCGATACAGAAAGGGTGTGTTGGAGCTAGGGCGCAAATCTAAAACCCCAAATTACTGAAAACTCTAAAAATTTTGCATGAAATGGAAAATGGAAACTATGAAAAGAAAGAACAAGGACAGATCTCCTATCTGAAACTAACGACACTTGAAATGGTCCACTAGATTGGTTGTAATCGCCTACTAAAGTTCGAGGGTAAAATGAGAAATGGTAAAAATGAATTTACTTTTTGCCTATTCCTGGTAAATTTCATTATTATTTTATTATATTTTTATTATTTTTACCTAATTTTACCATATTACATATATTTTGAATCTTTTGGTGATGTTTTGAACAGGTTTAAAGATAATTGAAGGATTTTATGATGCTTTTAAGTTCAATACAAGTCATTTTGATGAAAGAGCACACTTTTATCACTTTTTCTATCTCTATAAACTTACAAAAAAGGAACCCCCTAGAGTCATCTTTCATCTCTTTTAAGACTCCCAAAACATGAAAATATTATCGAGCACTTGCATTTTCGAACTCATTAAAGTAAATGAAAATAAGTTTTCTCAGTATACGTTTAAACCTTTTCAGACTAGGATAAACTATTTATGAAACAGGAATACTTTAGTTGAGCATGACTAAAAGGTTCTCCTAAGTTTCGTTTTATTCCTTTTTGGAGTCAAGAGACTAAATTTACGAAAAGGAACCTTTGGAGTTTTCTTTTATTCCTATTTTTCAAACTCTCTAAACAAGAAAAAATAAGTCGAGTTATACTTTCACTAGACTCGTAAAATCATCAAAAAACGTTGGACTCGTCGAACATGATGATACTAAACCACTCCTTCTCAGGGTTCGTTAAATATTATTAGAAGGATTCATCCAAAGGATGAACTTTTAGATCAAGAATATGTTATCCTCCTCAAGCTTGTCAAAAATAAAGAGGAATTGACAAGAAATGGTTGGGGGAATTTGGAAAATAGGTTACTTAACCTATTAATGAGAGTGATTCACTCTTAAACATGACACTCTTTCACTTCATCTTTGTGATTGTTGGGTTGGGTAATATTCTTTCCTCTTTGGTTAATCATACCATATCAAAATCCTCCGTAATTTATTTTGGGTCAATTTTGTCAACTCTATAAAGTGTTGTCAATATGTTCAAGAGAATTCCTTTAGTTAAAATATACTATAATATCCTTAAGCTTCATTCATGTCTACCCTTCCTGAACCAACTTTGCATCATCATTATTCTGTCTCAAATCTTGATACATGTTTCATGTCATTGATGAGGGATACATGAAGGCCCTCCTATGATGGGTCACTTCCTGTCGACATCAGCTCATTATCTGATAAGTTGACTTAGAAATGCTTGGTGGTACCTTATAGCTTGCCTACCTCAATGGTAAATTTCCTCGCTCTCACTTATGGGTCCTCATCATTGGCCTTCGACCAAAATATTATGTGTGGTGTTCGACTTCATCTCATCTATTCACACCACATAGATTGTACTATAGTACCTTGAACTTCATTATCATTATCGGTAGTTTCTCTCGCATTTGTTAATGCTTTACCTTGTTGGGAGGTAGCTATATGGTGTCTACCATGTTCAACTCCAGCTCATTTATGCGCATGGTTATACTTGTACTATCAAGTGACGAGGTAAAGACCCTGGATCTAGTTTCATCAATTCGGGCTACGATATCAGAATTGATACAAGATTCCAAATTATGATGGATATGATCATTCAAGAAATTCATACAAGCATCGGTCCACACTCTATCATCAATGGATGAGCCTTCTTGATCATTGTGCATGTAATATTGGCTTATATGTTGAGTATGAGTATGCCTCCCTTAGCATTGATATCACGATGATAATATGTATTGTAATAGATGATGATTTTGACATAATTTGTTCTTGAATTGGACTTGCCACAAGGTAAATCACTTCATTCCTCAGCCACAACTTCCGACTGTGTACGTTGGGGGGAATTTTTTACAAGTAATCTTGTCACATCCACTCAAAATTCCTGAAAACCGAATAAATCAACATCCCTGAACACATTTTTATAATACCTTTTCAAAGCCCTAAGCATCACATATCCAAAAAGTTTGACTTTCTAAACCAAAAAACTCAAAAACCATGCTTTTAGAACCAATTCACTCATCATACATGCATGCCTGCGTTGGATGCAAGTTTCATAATTGAGTATCAGTGTTGGTCAGCCGATGTTGCTCCACTCTTCGGGTGCGTTGATTCTAGAAATTCAGGAAAAAAAAATGAATATTTTTCGTACAAAAGCTTCTAAAATGGTTTCAATCATTTACCACAGATAGAGATATAGAACTCCTATATGATCCTATCTTTGAAACCTTATCTCTTATCCCTTGATCTTATCCTCCCTCATATGTGGATCACAAGCATATATTGGTAAATCATAAAGTAGAACTTTCACCCTATATATATACTTCCTCCAATAGAATCTCGGATGGATTTTGGAGATTACTAGTGCCCTTATGTTTCTACTTTGAGCTTAAGGAATCTATCCATTTATGCATTAGGGTTGATTTTGAAGGTTTTCTTTGTGGCAAGGAAGGACAAGAAAATTGGGGAGACATCTACAAAGTCAACTTCTATATATGGTTGTAACTCTCCCCTTTAATTATTAATACAAAAATCACTTTGTTTTCCTATACTTGTTTCCTGTTGATTCTTATGTATTTCAATGACATGTTAAATCATTAAATAGATATATTAGATTATGTTAAGTGGATGTTGTAGTTACTTTGCTTGTTTTAGTCATTTGTGCAGGTTATATTTATAGCACTTGGAGATTACAAGCAAGGAGAAGAGGAGGACTTAGTACAAATTCAAGGTAGGTCTCTTTTCCATATTTCAATCTCTCTAAGGAAACATATATATGTTTTCTCTCTATTTTTCTAGATCATACACTAAATCTAGAGAATTCATTTTTTTCACAGAAGTGAATTTTCAATATAATAGGTTCCATTCTTTTCGGTGTGTTTGTTATGTTATCACTATGTAATTTCTATGGTTGTGGGAGAAAACATAGAGGTAACATCAAAACTTCTTTTAAGTCTAGAAGTTATCCCTTATAAACTCAAAGAGGGATCTCTCTGTCAGATTTAGCTTTGTTTTCTGGAAATTTTAGGCTAGTTATGATTATGTAATTGTTTGTTTGATTAACTGTAATTGATTTGGTTGATTTGGTTGATTTAATGCCTATACTTCCATTGGGATATGGAGTCTATAAAACTAACATGGATCTATATCAAATTTTCAAGGAGTTTCACAGGGCAAGGTAGGTGAACAAGTTGGATCTTTTAGATTTAAAATGGCATGCAATAGAAGAAAAAGAAATATTCAGTTAAAGTTAAAGAGAAATTAAGAATTCCTTAACTTTACATCAGAAGAAAACATTAAAATTACCTACAGCTAGAATCAGAGTGTATATTTCAACAAGTTCTATTCGTCACAGTTTCTATAAGGTAGTTAAGATCTAAGAAAGTACAATAATGGAAACAAAGAAATAACACATAAATGATTAGAAGCACTTCACCAATTTTTCCAACACATGAATCCTGTGAATAAATCCTTTTATTAATGATCAGTCCATCAACTGGTAAAAGTACAATATCTTATGGAAAGCGAGAATTAACAACCAACCTATAATACTTCGAGGTCTGAAATTTTTATACTAAAATTCACAAAAAATCATGTCACAATCGACCAAGGTATATTTAGCAAAATCAAAAACAAATTGTATGTTCTAAAACCTAATAGGATAGGTTGGAATTGCTTGAGAGGTGGACCTGATTTGAAGGAAGTTGTCACTGAGTTGTCCTTTTTGTCTTTGCTGCATTGTTGATCCTTTAACTACATTTGGAGTTATTAGGCTTACTCTAGTAACTCACACAAATTATCCCCTTTCTTCATATAGAATTGACAACTTTGTTACCTTCCTTTAAATTTCATCTATTTCGCTATATTTGGAAAAAGTGGGTTTTACCACAAAAATATGATTCACCTCATGCTGTATGTAAAAGTCATTTTCCATTTCTTCAAGGAAAGCTTTTCCTGTCAAACTTCCCTTTATACTCGCGAACTTAGAGTTGTCTCTGGCCACTTATTTCAACTTCTTATTGTAGTCCTCTTGTGTGATTAATTTATCATTGATCACAAACACACTGGGAAATCCCTTTTTTTTCAGTACTTCAATCCTGTTGAAAAACCTGTTAACCCCTATTTGTATTCCTTGGCATTTTTATTCTAATTGCATAATGAGGTTCTTTTTTGTCATAACCTTCTTGACTTCTAGGATAGTTTCAGTACTGTCCTCAATTCCTATTTCCTCCAACTCATATTTATTATTGGATATGAGGAATTTGATGATATTAGCAGCTTCAGTAGGCTTTTCACCCATCTTCCCTTTGATGTCTGTAATAGATTTTGTGGATTTTTGTATTAGTTCCTTCTACTCAAAAATGATTTGGATGGATGACCAAATCTCATTCATGGAGTTGAGTATGCTTGTCCATATGTTTTCCTTGGCTTGGGCCAAGGTTTGGCTTATGGTTGAATCTCTTTATTCTTTCTGTATCCTTTCTAGTAGTCTTTGGTATCTTTGTGCTTCAGCCAAGTGTGCAGCTTCACTTATGTTTTTTTGTTCCTGCAAAGCTTTTAATTTCACTTACAGTTTCTTTATCTCTTTTTTTTGTATTGACATGATTTCTACGGCCTAAGTTAATTGTTTAGCAGCATCTGAAGGTTGAGTTTAAGGAATTGTTGATGTTGTAGCACCTGAATTGGGTATTGTTGTGAGGGGTACTGCATCCAAAGGAACTATGGCCACCTGTGGATTTTGTTCCTTCTCCTTAATCAAATTCTCCATTTCTGCCTCCATTTTCCTGATTTAAGCATTTTTCTCCATGATTAATTTCAACATATCTCCTTTCTATGTTTTGGACTCTTCTATATACTTGGTCTGTGGATATTTTGTTGCTCGCAATTTTAGTTGCTTCCTCAGTGCTGCAATATCATAATTTTTATTTTTAATTAGTTCTTCTGTAGCCTTCACATTTTTTGGATCATACACCATTTTAATAGCCATATATTCCAATGATTTGATCCTCATGTCTTTAGCCAAAGAGGATTTATTTTCCATCTTCATATGAGATTGGATATTTGAAAGAGACACCTGCAATTTTGACACAATCATGGTTGTGTTGGTTAGTGTAGACCAAATCATCTCACCAGTCTGTTTATGCATCTCCATTTGATCAATGGGATGAATTTCCATGGTGTCAAATTCAAAGGATGTATTTTTGTATATTGTTGTTATCTTTGGTTGTGGAATTTGAGGCTCTAGGAAGGCCATCCTTTTTTCTGAATCAAAGGCTGATAGAAGCATGCTTTGTGAACTGGAAGTTTGTTTCCAGAACTATGTATAGGTGTTATTCTTGAGAATCTCATTCTTGAGCTTAATCTCTTTGTATCTCTCAAAGATACTCTTCTCCTTTTCTCCCTCAATAAGCTTAGAAGTTTGGGGTGTGTCCGAATGACCCTGTGGCACTGATGTCATTACTGGAGATGTTATAAATTTTCTACCTGATTGTGTTGAAGATAATGGTTCTTTGATGATCATGGTAGCTCCTTGTTCTACATTCCTTTCTAAATATATTTAGGGCTCATCTTGGTCCTATTTCTGCAGATGATTTTGAACTCTTTACCTGCATTTTTCGTAACTGAAGGTGATTCTTCCTCTCTTTGCCTCTTCTCTTATTTCTCTTGTGGAGTATGAGTCTGTGAATTTGAGGTGGACACAGGTTGCTCTTCAGCTTTTTACAATTTTTTCTCTGTCCATGTCAATTAATTCATATACCTTTCAATCTCTGGCCTCTGAGTGTGGGTATAAGGAGTGGTTTTGTGCTCCACCCTTTACATGGAAATTAGGCTGAGAGGATCATCCGACCATGTAAAACTCAGATTAAACTCCATTTCTTTAAGAAGCTTGTCTGCTTCTTCTCTTGATGTCCTGTTGTTGCAAAAAAGGGGCCAACCTGTGTTTTAATCTTGAACTGGGATTTCTTCTTTGCTGAGACAAATGAATTTCATCAAATTTAATCATTTGTCTTATATACTCCAGGGAAAATACTCTCATTGGGAGGTATTTGAGCAACTTGTATGGTGGAAATTCACACGCATACACCTTGATCTCTATATAATTTTGATATAGGTACCAATCACTGGTTCTAGCTTGGTCTGTCAAATTGATGACCTTCATGATTTCTTCACTGATTCTTGGTTCTACATTATTGTTCAACATGCTCATCATTGGATGAATAAATTTTTCAATGTGTTTCTTGAATGTGTATTCCTCTTAATCTTTCATCACCAGGGAAGTCCAATAAATTACTGACTCTTCTAGTTTCTGCAGTGAAAACTTGAATCTGTTTTCTTAGTAATAAATGAACATATAAACAAGAATGGAATCATACCTGAATACTCCTTCAGTTGGTAACTTAAGGAGTTTCTCATGTATACTGTCAGCTAAGAATTGACTGAAATTAAAAATGGTTGAAGGATTATGGTATGTAGAGAATACTGACAAGAAACCTAAGAGGGGTTCATCTGCCCATTCATCAAAGTAATAGCCTAAAAGGTAGGACAACACATACATTATTTGTTTTGCCTAATTTTGGAATATGGAAGAGGGATAAGGTGGATTTTTCCTAGGCAATTAGGTATGTTTAGGCAAGAAAATATCAAAAATCTGTGCTATCTTGTAGAAATTTAATTTCTGGTAGAGTTTAGTCAAGGTTTCTATAGAAAAAGGAGTGTTGGTTTCTACAGTAGGGGCTTGCATCATCTGATCAATGTTTTCAGAGGTGATGGTCAATAATATTTCTCCACTTGGGGCTATAATGGCTCTCTGGTTTGGTACGTAACAGGCCTAACATTTTCTAACAAACTCTGGGGAGTGAAATTTCTAGGGAAAAATATAATCATGCAAATTGGACTCCCATAGTCCAATTTCATCATATTTGTCAACAAATTTTTCTTCGAGCCAACAATAGAGTTTGAAAAGATCAAACTCACACTGAGTCTCTATGATTTTATAATATTTGTATGCAAGAAGAATGTGATCGAGGTCTACAAGGGGAGGTAACATTAGTTTGACAGAGTCTTTAGTGTTCTTATTTTTTGGAGGCATCTTGTTAATGGGAAATTAAAGAGACAAGAGAAAATTGTGAATAACTACTAGGTATTTTACCTATTTGTAGGAGACTGGTAATCAAATTGGGCTTTTCTTGTGGTTGATCAAGTGCTTGGTCAATTGAAGAACATCATTGGGTGCATGAATACTTGAAGAAAAGGTGGAATGAAAGAATCTGCAACAGAAAAGGGAAAAAATGGTGGTGCAATGGATTTTTATCGTGGTGGTAAGGTTTCCGTTAGGGACGCAGAACTGTTAGAGGTTTGAACAATTACCTCGGAAAGTAATTTAATAGGCTAACGTTTATGGCAACACGTCATGATGACAGTGGAGGGGAGCGCACTGGAAGGAGAGTGTGAAAGGGGGTGGTTTAGTGGATTTTGTAGGGGGGTCAAGGTGGTTTGTAGTATTGAGGGGGGGATGCGAAATGATGAGGGAATGACACATCGCATGGAACCGGCGAGAGTGAAACCACTTTTCGGAACCCCCCTGTCGATAAAGGTAGAATGGCGAGGGGGGGTCGAAAATCACTATTGATCGTAGATCTGGCGAAGTGAAAATCGGGTGGCTGGAAAGAGCACATGAATTAACTAGAAGCGACAAACACCTTTTATCTTTTGCTAACTTTATTACATGGGCGGAAAACTATGGATAAAAATATTTACATTGTAAACTTTTGGATGATAGTGTAAATCATGCAAAACCTACATTTTTACCCTTTGAACCTTTTTTCCTTCAACTTTCTCCTAATCCTAAGACTAACCCTTTTTTATCAGACCTAAGGGTGCATTTAAACTTGCAGACCCTTGTTTTATTTCTTTTGTAAAAAAAAAATACCTAATATATCTTATTAGCTTACTCCTTCATTGATTTAGCTTAAAAATTTGAATCAACCTTATTCATATACCTAACTAACATTAGCCAAGATTAGACAAGTTGGCTAACCGTATTCTCTAATATAATTAACAAATATTTAAACTTGTTTGACCATGATTAATTTGTATGGTTCAAACAAATGACTCGGGGTTGTGGCATTTTCAATAAGCTTCATACAACATTCACTTTATTTAACAGAATCAAACTATCTATAAAGTAGTGCCATTTAAACTTGCAACACTTTCAGTCCTATTTTTTTTCTCTTTTATGTGTTTTTCATATTTATTTTTATTATTTCTCTATTTTTTCTTTTATTTTTATTTTGTTTCTTTCATTCTATTTTTTTTTCAAATACCCTCTTTTCATTTTTCTTTTATATTTTTTTGGAAATCATTTGCAAATTGAAATATCATTTCCAATTTCATAAAACTGAGATAAAATATCCAATCACCTTGTGATCCTATAAATTATAGGACCCTAACAATGGCTCTAGCTGGGGATGGCACCTTTTCTAAGAAGTGCCCAGAACCTGTAGCCAACAGCCTTGAATGTTTTGTTTCAGAAGTGTTTGCATTTGATTTATTTTTGTTGTTGTAGTAATTATGGTGGCACATCAATCATGAGCTTAGGGCCTTCTCTACGGATTTAAACTTCTATCAATAGGTAACCCAATCAAAATAGTAAATATAGTGATATTTACAATGAACTTATCTAAGAAACACCTCTATTCTTGTGAAAAATAATTTTTCAGCATCCTGCCATTCACAGGTCCACCAAGTATCTCTTTTCCATCCAAATATTTGAGGAAAAATGCATTATGACCTTTGAAGGCATAGATGATATATAGTCCTTTCCACATATTATCAAAACTTTCCATGCTTGCCTTTATCCTCTATTCTTGAATCCCATTTTAAAATATTGTCACCCAACTGAAAGTCATCTACCTTGGTCCTTCTGTCATAAATATTTTTTACATTTTCTTGGATAAATTGTGTTTTTTTATACACTTATTCCCTAGATTGTTGCATCTAAATGGTTTGATTTATCCTGAATCTCTGACTACCATTTGGTTCCACCTGCAACTCCTGTATTATTTTCATAACTGGAACCCCTAAAGAAGATGGGAAAACAACATCCATTCCATAAACTAATTGGTATGGTGACATGCCAATTGATTTCTTTGTGGTGAGCCTGTTAGCCCACAATGCATTTAACAACTTGTTATGCCATGACTTCTTGTTGTCTTCTAGCAGCTTTTTGATAATGTTAACCAAACTTTTATTTGAAGATTCAGCTATAACCCATTACCCTGAGGGTAGTAAGCAGTTGAATGCCCTAGAGTGATATGATATTTGTTGTAGAAATATACCATTTTATTTGACTTAAAAGTTGATGTGTCATCTGTGATAAGCTTGCTTGGACATCCAAACCTTTACAATATATTGCTTTCTAAAAATTTGATGATCACAGCATCAGTTGCTTGTCTTGAGGGTGTGGCCTCAATCCATTTGGTGAAATAGTTAGTGGTTCTGAGGATCCATTTGTGTTGGGTTGAGAATGGTGGATGGTTTTCTCCGATGAAATCCAAACCCCACTATTGGAAAGGACTTTCAATGGATATAGGTTTCAAGGTTAATGGAAACAGTTTTCTCTTTCCTTCAAAAATATGGCACTTATGGCAAGAGGTAACTTTTTTATGGACATCAAGAAAATTGTTGGCCAGTAAAAACCATCTCTTAGGATCTTATTGGTAGTGGTCTTCCAATACAAATGTCCACGGCAGTATCCTTCATGAAATTCCTGTATAATTTTTTTTTGCATCATCCTTCATTAAAGATTTTAGTAAAATTCCACCAGCATCTTTCCAATATAAATTTTTATCTAAGATACAAAATTTCACATCCTTTAGCTTAAGAAATATAGCCTTTGTCTCGGTCAAACCAGAAGGATCTTGTAAATTTAATAATACAAAAATGAGGTCTACATACTAGGGTGAGGTTGTCAAAGCCTCATCTATTTATGGATTCGACTGCTCCTCTTGATCATTTAATGCAGCTAAAAAATTAATATCCAAAGCATGAAAATTAGACTCAACCATTAATTTGGTTAATCCCTATCCCATAATGAGATTAGTAGGTTTAATTTAAATATAATATTCAAGAATAATGGCAATCCACTTACCTATTTTCCCATCTGGTCCATTTTGAGTCAGGATATCTTTAACCATAGAGTTTGGGACAAAAGCAATTATGTGAGAATGAAGAATATATACTCTTAAATCCTTAATTTCTTTTATTAGATAAAATTCTTGTTTTTCCATTATATTTTATTTTAATGCAACATCTCTTAGAGCCTTGCTAAAGAAAGTAATGGGCTGCTCATATCCCTCATTGTTTTTCTGTAAGAGAACTGTTGCAACAGTGTGTTCATATGTAAATGAAAAGATTATAAAATATTTTGAAAAGTCAAGGTTGATTAACACAGGTGCTTTTGTTAGAGCTTGCTTAACTTGGTCGAATGACTACCTAGATTCAATGTTCCAACTTATTTCTATGTCTTTCATTAGCATATTTGTTATGTTCCTGAGGAGTTCTGCCAAGCTGGGGATGAATATTCTTAGAAATTTTATTTTACCAATAAATGATTGAATTTTTTTAACATTTCTAGTATGACTTATTTTCAATATGGCTTCAATCCTACTGGGATCAATCCTAATACCCTCTCTGGAAATTATATGCCCCGAAAGATTTCCTTCTTCAAGGCCAAATAGTGTGTGCTTGGGGTTAAGTGAAATTCCAAACTTCCTACACTTCTCAAAAACTCTCCTCAAGTGTAACAAATGCTCTTCATTTGTTTTGGAATAAATTGTGATGTCATCTAGATGTATGACAATAAATCTTCCAATTTCATCAACAAAAAGCAATATCCATTGCTCTCTGAAATGTGGCTCCAGCATTCATTAATCCAAAAGGAGCCTTCACATACATGAAGGTACCCCATGGAATAGTCAAATTTGTCTTATCCTAATCATCATGGTGAACCAAAACATGGTTTTCACCCGAAAAATTGTCTAACAGAGAAATCCTACTGGAGGCAACTACCTTTCGCAAAATGTGATCCATCTTAGGTAAAGGGTAATTGTCCTTTAGTGAGACTTTACTGAGGTTTTTAAAATATATACACGGTCTGATTTCACCTGTTTTCTTCCTTGTTGGTACCAAATTGGAAACCCACTTAGAGTACCTAATAGGTACTATACATTTTCTTGATCTCTTTCTCAATTAAAGACATAAATATTGGGTTTATCCTTCGAAGTTTTTCTTTAAAGGGTTTTTGATATTATTTAATAGGAAATTTGTGTTGGATTATGATGGTGTCATAATATTTTAAGTCTTCATAACTCCATGCAAACACATCAGTGAATTATTTGAACAGGCCAATGTATTTCTGCTTTTCAGCAAGTGTTAATTATTTAGAAAATTTTATCATCTTTGGGTATTTTTCACTTCCTATGTTGCATTCTTCTACATCTGCTCATGTGGGCTCAATCTTGGGTTTCTTGGCTACATCATTAAATTCAAACAACTCTTCTAAGTGAACCAATGCTATGGGTAAAAATTTATTTTTTAATTGGAGTATTTCTAGTTCCTTTATTTCTTGATCTATTTCTATCCATTCTACTTTATATACATTTTTATTTACATGATTGCCTAACTTGTTATCTACCTTAGGATTTACAACTACCTTACCTTCTAAATAACATTCTACATCTATATTTTCTTCTTCAAACTCACCCTTGGATTGCAGAAAATGTTCAATTTGTTTATCATTCCCAAAGACTTGCCAATATATAACATTGTCTGGGACAGTTGGCCTGTGTTTCACTTCCACTATGTATTGACGATTGGGATGGGGTATTTTATAAGTACTGGTAGAAATGGCAAGACTATCAGCAAGAATATTATGATTTCTAGGGATCATAGAGAGGTCATATTCCACAAAACACTCCAAAAAATCTAGAACAACATTTTGGCATGCTCTTAATCTAGGGTGTTTTGCATAATATTCTCCTTTTACCTATTTTATTATTAGCTCAGAATCCCCATGAACGAAAATTATTTTAGCAAGAATTTTTTTAGTAACTATAATCCTATTATTAATGCTTCATACTCAGCTATATTATTTGTGCATTGTAAGTTAAGCTTGTATGAATGTCCCTCGGCATGATTAGTTTCTGAGTTTGAAACCCAAACTCTTGCTCCCAAGCCTTCTTTGCTAATAGCTCCATCAAAGTCCATATTCCAAATAGGTTCATGTTGTATATCATGTTCCACTGTTATTGTTTGGTATTCTTCTATTTCACCGATATCAATCCCTGAGTTGGCAATCTGAGTGTTGATGTCCCCATCATTATAGAGAATGAATGATTCAACGTATGAATGGACATAGTAAAGAGGATAGTTGTGTGGCTTGTCTTGGCTACTTACCATGAACTTCATCAAGGTCTCCCTATACAATCTCCTTTGTTGACCAAAAACTAGTATGGTATCAAAGGTCATGTACATCTGTAGGGTTCCTTGCAACTTAACTCCCCATGAACGTGACAACAACATGCCATACTTAGGGGGTATTTCTGCAACCACTATATCCATTACAAAACTTGTGGCTGGAATTTGTACCAAAGTAACACACAGATCTTTGATAAGACCTAAGCATTTCACTTTGCTAGAATCAAAAGAGTACAAATCCGTGTACGGTCTGGTAACGTCAAGTCCTAATTTCTCCATGACAACCTTAGGAATTAAGTTATGTGAGGCCCCTGAATTTAGCATGTGATTATGCAAAATAACTTCATGGATATTTAGGCTAATGTAGAAGGAAGGCACACCTCCTTCCTGAGGTTTTCCATCTACTTCTAGTCCAAATAAAATTTCAGGTTGGTCATCATTCAAATTGATTGTATATGTATTTTCCCCTATATTAAGAACTTTCATTACCTGAGATCTATACACATTATTTTTCATCAACTTTGTTAATGGGATAGGTATTTTGAGTTTTTCTAACTCATTTTCAATATTGAAGGATGTCTGAACTTTACTCATATTTAGGAAATCTGATTTATCAACAACGTATTTTGGGATAGCCTCTTTTTGTTGACTAGTGGTTGGAACATCTGTCTGTGTTGTTTTTGAAGTGTCAACTATCTTTTTAGTAGGATTTTCTACTATCCTTTTACTTGGAGTTTCAACAGTTTTCTTGGCAGGAGTATATGTGGTTTTCTTAGCAGGGGTATTGTGGTTTTCTTAGTAGGGGTATCAATGGTTTTCTTAGCAGGGGTATCTATGGTTTTCTTACTCCTAAGGTTGTATTATCCATGAAATTCCATGATAGCATTCTCAAAACCTTGTTTATAATCATCCGATTCCTCATAATCAAGTTTTATCTGAGACAATAGGAAAATTTCTTATTCCTCTTGAGTAAAAAATATCGTGTCATCATCATTTATCCACATTATATTTATTTGATTGTCATCTATATCTTCAATTGTTTCACCTTTTTCATCAACATAATTTTCTTGGAAAGGAGATCTGACTTGCTGGTCTAGTCCCTTTTGTTCCCTTTGTTTAATTTGTGGTGGATTTCTCCTAATATTTGGGTTTCGGTTTTGAGGACCAGGTTGATTTTCTCTTGGGGGAGTCCTATCTGTCAAATCGATTCTCTCCATTGTTGTAACCAAGGAATTTATCTTAGAATCAGCAAAATATGTTGATGGTTCCTCTTTAATTTTCACTCTCCTCTTTTCTCTCAACATGGCTCTTTTAGCTAATAAATTAGCTTCCAAACTCACCGCATCTCTCTGCATTTCTTCTAAAGTTGCAGAGTTTCTCTCTCTCAACTGATAAGACATATATGCCTTAAAGCCATCAGGGAATTTTATCAAGGCTAAACCTTGACGGGGTTTAATGTTTGTAAAAATTGCATTATAAATATTATTGAATTTGGTGCAATAGTCATGGACACTTTCCCCAGGTGCACTCCTAATACTATCATATTCTGATAAAATTTGAAGGGGGTTCTTTTTAAGTTACCATCTATTAAGGAATGATTGATGAAATGCAGGGAGATCATTAATACTAGCAGGTGGTAAGGCTTTGAGCCATTTTTTGACTTCTCTAGTAAGACTTTGAGCGAATAGTCTCATCTTAACATTTTCTTCATCCACTTCTTGAAGAACAAAGCTATAATTCATCTTATCAACGTGTTGTTGAGCAGTTATGGCTCTAGTACCATCAAACTGGGGTATCCTAATTTGATAGTCCTGTGGCATATTTTCTAAAGGATCATATATTACCGCCATGATGGTTATACGAGGATGGATAATAGGTGGATTGGTTGAAGGTGGAGGTTGGGTTTCCTAGTGTGAAACTATGGGAGTGGTAGTGGAAATTATAGAAGGGGTGGGACTCGTTGATTTAGGATGAATGCCTCATGGATAGATAGTTCAAGGTCTGATACTAAATCCTATAATTTATCAAATTCCTAAAGGATTTGAATATCATGATCAGGTTGAGTAGAATTTCCTTCAAATGAATGACGTTGTAATGGAGACTGATCTACCATAGTTTGGTCCACCCAATTTTCTGACTTAGTGCTAAATAGGTTATGCTCAAATGAAAAATAAAACTCAATATCATGTAAGGTGACAAGGTTCTCTGGAAGAGAATTTTCCCTCGAGGAGGACTACTACTTCCTTGACTCTTGGCTAAACTTCTCCTCCTCAAAAAATTTTCAGGGTCATCTACAATATTGATAGGTTCAGGATCAATATGAGATCTAGTATAAACCCTTTTTGGAGCCAGAATTAAAATCTAAAACACAAACGCACACTATTATTTACAAAGGTACACAATCTCTGGAATATTCCTAAAATAAAATTCTTTTAACCAGGGAAATGAATTTGCAGAAAATCAAAGTATTTTCATCCCCAGTATGGTCACCACTATGTTATCACTCTATAATTTCTGAGGTTGTGGAGAAAACACAAAAAAACACTTTTAAGTCTAGAAGCTAACCCTTCTAAACTCAAAGAGGGATCTCTCAGTCAGATTTAACTTTGTTTTCTGGAAATTTTAGGCTTGTTATGATTGTGTAATTGTTTGTTTGATTGTTTGTAATTGATTTTGTTTATTTTGTTGACTGGATGCCTATACTTCCATTGGGCTATGGAGTCTATAAAAATAACATGGATCTATATCAAAATTTCAAGGAGTTTCACAAGGCAAGGTAGGTGAACTAGTTGGATATTTTAGATTTAAAATGGAATGTTACAAAACAAAAAGCAAGATTCAGTTAAAGTTAAAGAGAAATTAATAATTCTTCAACATGGCATCAGAAGAAAACATTAAAATTACCTACAGCCAGAATCAGAGTGTATATTTCAACAAGTTTTTTTCGTCACAGTTTCTGTAAGGTAATTAAAATTTAAGAAATACAGTAATGGAAACAAAGAAATAACACATAAACGATGAGAATCACTTCACCAATTTGTCCAACAAATGAATCTTGTGAAGAAGTCCTTGTATTAATGATCAGTCCATTAACTAGAAAAAGTACAATAGCTTTTGGAAAACGAGAATTATCAACCAACCCATAATACTTCGAAGTTTGAAGTATTTATACTAATATTTACAAAAACTCTTGTCACAACTAATCAATGTATATTTCGCAAAATCTAAAACAAATTATATTTTCTACAAACTAATAGGATAGGTTGGAACTGCTCGATAGGAGGCCCTGATTTGAATGAAGTTGTTGTTGAGCTAACCTTTTTTTCTTTATTGCATTATTGATCCTTTAACTTCATTTGGATTTATTCACTTACTCCAGTAACTCACACAAATTATTCCACCTTTCTTCATCTGGAATGAAAATTTTGTTACCTTCCTATAAATTTCATCTACTTCGGTATATTTGGAAAAAGTGGGTTTTACCACAAAAATATGATTCACCTCATGTTGTATGTAAAAGGCATTTCCCATAACTTCAAGGAAAGTTTTTCCTATCAAACTTCCCTTTATATTGGAGAACTTGGAGTTGTCTCTGGCCACTTCTTTCAACTTCTTATTGTATTCCTCTTGTGTGATTAATTTATCATTGATCACAACCACACTGGGAAATCCCTTTTTGTCCATTACTTCAATCCTGTTGAAAAACCTGTTAACCACTATTTCCAGTCCTTTGGAATTTTTCGTCTCATTGCAGAATGAGGTTCTTTTTGGTCATAACATTCTTGACTTCTAGGATAGTTTTAGTACTATCCTCAATTACTATTTCCTCCAACTCATATTTATTCTTGGAATTGAGGAATTTGATGAAATTATCAGCTTCAGTAGGCTTGTCACCCATCTTCTCTTTGATTTCTGCAATAGCTTCTGTGTAATATTCCCAATTATATTTTAGCTAGTTGGAATATTATATGTTGCTTCTATTCATAGCTTAGATGAATAAGTGGGGTAAAGAGACCCTTAAATCTCTTCAGTAGGAATTAAACCACCTCTAGTATAAATGTGGATCAGTTTAGCTAGCTGAAATAAAGAAACCCTTGGTGGGAAAGGGGTCAATGCATGTATATTGGGTCAAGTTTGACCAAATCAACAGCGCTTCCATAGGAGAGAGTGGAGCTAGTGGGGACAATGCAGTTTTGGAGGAGGATTCTTTGCATGGAAGTAGCATCATAAATGAGTGGGGCAAAGGGTGAGGAAGCTCACCAAGCATATAAGGAACGGGATGGTAGCCATGAGAGGCATTCAAAATATTTTTTATGTTTGGGTCTTCCGACTTCTTGCATGCTTCAGTTGTTTAGCGAAGTTTTTTGTATTGTTTAGTACAAGGGTATTTCTAGGCAGAAATCCCACACTCTACATCAGGGGACTTCAAGTGCCCACTCAGGAAAAATATTATGAGATTCATTTCCACCATCTGGCATTGGGCCAAGCAGCTACCTTTAGCCACAATGCAGTCCCCTTGAGGAACTTCGTTATTTTGCAGAGTGTTGCAGTGGAGGGTTGAGAAACCCTGTTTATGAGCTAGTTTCTTAGTGAGGGGAGAAACCCTTCACCTGTAAAGCTAGAGAGGAGACGTTACAACCATTTTCTTATTATATCAGCCATATTTCAGCAGAGCTCCAGTGATACAATGTGATTCAACCACAGAGTTGCAGTTTGCACTTTTTTCATCTTGTGTATTTCAAGAAACCCTTTCCAGGTTGTCTTGGGATTGTGTTTGAGAGACTATTTCTCCATTTTCAGCTCCTTTTGAGCATCATATCAATTGATCCACTTGTTTCCATTTCCTAGCTGTAGTAACCCTCACTAGGAATTCGTTTTCATGTACTCCAACATTTCTATATAGTAGCAACATTTGTGGTTTTAGTGTATTTGGGCATTGGAGGCTTATTTGCCTAGTTTGAGTGATTTGTTCCTCAACACATTGTATATTTTGTTTTTGTGATACATAATATAATGGATCTATGATTTTCTCATGTGTTTCTCTTAATATTTGTTGTACATTCTAGTTTTTCATTCAATATTAATTCTTTTCCTAATTTGGAATATTATAGTGGTATCATAGCATGATCTTGGCTCAGCTTGTGGGGAAATACATCTATAGCAATGGAGGAAAGAGAGATCCCAAAACTCCTTCTTCAGAACATGTAGAACATTATGAAAGATATCAATGAGATGAGATTAGAAAGGCAGAAGGAATCCCCTAGAGGGTCTCATCATGGAGAAAGCTCTGGAACTTCACATTTATGGTGTGAGCAACCAACAATAAAACCTTCCTCACAATGCTCCACCATGCCCACATTCCTATCAACTGGAAATGACGTGGGAGGGCCACAAAGAGAAGAAACCCTTGGTGATTATTTCTTTGAATATGAATCACAATATCAGAGGTTCAAGGAGCACCTGAACTTCTAGGAGTTTTTTTGAATCAAGGATGGTACAAGATCCCACAATCACCATAAAATTGGAGGGTACATGCAGAACCAAGATCTACAATGTACTATGGGTAGGTTCTTTTTCCCTCTTATGATGGGTCACCCAAATGCACAACCAAGGCTTGGGTAGAGAAGTTGGATACTTATTTTCAACTGAACATAGTTTCATAGATGGAGGCCATCAAGATAGCAACGCTGCAACTAGAAGGTGAAGCACATGAGTGGTGGTTTCATGGCCTATCTATACTAGGGCATGCTAGTTTCACTTCTTATGCAGACTTCACCCAGAGATTCGTGGAGAGATTTGACCCTAGGAATCCAGAAGCACATTTTGTTGAGCTAACCAAGCTCAAGCAAACAGGAGATCCAGAGACTTACATCTCTGAAATTCTAAATCTTTCAGTCATGGTATCTAACCTGTATATAGCTAGGAGGGTGTGCATGATCATTAATGGGTTGGTTGAACCATTGCATGGGTTGGTGAAATCCACTAGACCAACTACGCTCCAACAGGCTATGGAGAGAGCTAGGGATCTACAGCATGCTTTACCCAAAGAAAAAGCCCCT
The DNA here is from genome assembly GCA_034641835.2 of Pinus albicaulis. Taxonomy (NCBI): domain Eukaryota; kingdom Viridiplantae; phylum Streptophyta; class Pinopsida; order Pinales; family Pinaceae; genus Pinus; species Pinus albicaulis. The sequence continues at coordinate 176,012,891 of CM076571.1, read as the reverse complement.
TTTCAACAGAATTTCTCCTCTCAAGAAAAGGGTAAATATGTGAAGTTTCTTCCCTCAATGGAGGATCATGAGAAGAGATCTCTTGATGATGATGTTTGGGGAGATCTAATAAGGAGAAAACTTTGTTTCACTTATCGAGAGCCATGGGTACCAGGACACCGATGTGTTGCAGGGAAGGCTATTGAGGTGTTATCTAATGAGGAAAAGGAGGAAGCAGAAGGCTTGGAGAAGGATACCAGCATTGTAGCATCAGGAGAGGTTGCACCACCAATAGGAGGTGTGGAGGGATCATTTTCTCCAAATAGAGGGACTCTTGCAGCTTTGTAGGGAGTTCCCAAGTATGTAACATTGAGATTTAGAGGCACTATTCAGGGGTAGAGAGTATTGGTATTGATAGACAGTGGGGCCACCCATAACTTTATCGATACTCAGTTGGTACAGAGGAGGGGCATTCACATGGAATACTTTGATGGCTTCTTAGTTTTGGTTCCATGAGCTAGAACCGTGTAGTGTGCCAAATGTGTTCCAGTATTAACTATCACTATGGGAACCTATACATTGATAGACCACTTCTTTGTGGTTGATATTCTAGACACCAATGTGATATTGGTTTTTTAGTGGTTAATCACCTTAGGGAAGGTTACCACAGATTGGGAAACCTTGGAGATGGAATGGAAAAAAAAGGGTAGTGGTAAGCATCAGAAAATCAAAGGCATACCTATCCACCCCATATTGTCTTAGCACATAGGATGGAGGTGTTTGTACTCAACTTAGTGTTCCTAAATTGAGTTCATTAATTATCAACCAGGGCTAGTAAACTGCTGAAGTGTGGTGCACTATATGTGCCTAGGTATTTGTTTCTCACTACATTGTGTTTAGTGTTTTATGATGTTTTTGGTTTTATGGTTTTATGTTTGAAAAGGGAAAGGACTAAGTGCTGGTGAAAAGAAGCTGTTGGTTATATTAAAACAGAACAAAGCCTAAACTATGGATGGCAAACAACAAATGAAAAGCTTGATAATGACTTCATTGCAAGAAAATAAATCACAACATGAGCTTGAACTTATCTAATTCATTCATTAAAGATGTGTTGGAAGAGCTTGAGAAATGGACAAGTTAAGTGTAAATTAAGTTCTCCTAAATAAACAATAAACTTACAATGTTACAACATATCATCCATGGTTAAAGGTTTATTGGAACATATTTGGAAAAGAACATTTGTAGCACAGTAAGATTTCTACTCTGAACTGACTCCTAATTCTGCTCTGCAACTCAATTTAGCACCACTAGGCCTCACTCAAAAGTTATAGATTTATTTTTAGAATAGTCTTTGAGAAAAGTCTTATTTGTGAAATGGTAAAAAGGTTGCAAAATATTCCAAGCCTTAGACTGATACTAGCTTCTGTCCAGATGATTATGTGTTAATATGAGGTTGGAACAAAAGAAGTTTTGTAAATAATGAAGACCGTGGTATATAAATTTAACAACTAATACAATTGAAAATGCAATGGATAACAACTAAACTGGAATGCTAATAAAGTGAGCTAAGACTAAGCTAGAGTGCCATTATCAAAATTGAAATGTAGTGACAGAGCTGAACTAAATGCCATCAACCTCCGGAGTGTTAAAACTAAATTAACATGCAGCTAGTCTATGGAATTCTACAGCCCATCTCGTTCAATATGAATGATATTTTGGAAGAGTTGCTAAAAACAAGTATGGTTGTATTATTCAATGCAATTGAACATAAACATAATATTTGAAAGTAAATACAACTAGGCTCTAAGATACCACAGTTGTTTCTTATTCATTGTTAATGATGTTTTGGAAGAGTTTGTAGGAGTAAGACCAGCTATGACACTTAGTGTAAACAAGCATAAATCATAAAATTCGAAAGGAAATGCAACTAAAATCTACAACACCACAGCTATGCCTTATTCATCATGATGATATTTTGGAAGAGTTTATAAGAGTAATTATAGCTATGATGATTAATGTAAACAAGTATGAAACATAAACTTCAGAAACTTACTTAAGCTAGAAATGAAAAAAACGAGACTAAAATACTTATCTAAACTGTATGAACAAGGCTGCTCAGGTAGCAGGGGCCCTCTACCACCGGAGTAGCACGCAAAATCTACTTCAAGATTGACTCAACGCTTTAAATAAAATGATGCTTCTTTCATTAAAAGAGAAATTACTTCAAAACAGAGTGTTTTCGGACTTCTGAGATCTAGCAATCCAACACAAAATCTAACATTGTCCCTCGGTTTCCCGAGCCATATTTAAAGCAGAAATTACATAACTGTCTTGAGATAACCTAGGGATAATTTTCTTTCCAAATTAAAATCGAACTAGAACTCTGATGGTGGTTTCGTAATATGATTAAGGACATTTGGACTGTCCTTGTCGTATTAGGAGTCTATCTCCTAGTTTGAGTTCCCACGTGCATAACCACCTACAGAATTCCGTTCAAACTTCGTGGAGAGCAACAAATGATGAGGGAATGATGTGGAATATGACCATATGTGTTTTTCTCTGAGATGACACCTGGAACCTGCGTAAACATGAAGACAATTGTAGAATCGGAAACTAGCTACAGAATGTATGCATTCTGTAGCTAGATCTAGTTCAAAAAGTACTACAATGACAAAATCATAAAAACATAGCAAGTTAGTCATGATATTCATTCTTAAAGCAATTTTAATTAATTCTATTGATCATTTGAGCCTATAATTAATAATGGACAAAGGAAATGGAGTGCAATGTGGTGGAATAAAGAACATCTTTGGAGCTCAACAGGAGGTTGATTTGCACAGAGGGGACATAGAGTGGGCAGTAGAATTGCGAATGTCAGAAGCAGTGGGAAAGGGTGCACTGGTACACCTAGATGTGTAGTCTATTCTGGACCGCTATTCTACAGTATTTGGAGATATTCTACCAGAGAGGCCACCTAACCAAGGATTTGAGCACACTATTGAGTTGGAGTAGGGGATCCAAGCAGTTATCACCACACCCTATAGGCATCCCAAAGCCTACATGGATGAGATTTAAAAATCCATTCAGAAGCTCTTGGATTTAGGACATATCCGACCTAGCACCAGTCCTTTTAATTCTTCAGTAGTTCTAGTGAAGAAAAGGATGGCACATTGAGGATGTCCATTGAATATAGGGCCTTGAACAAAAATACAATGAATAATCGGTATCCAATCCCCAAGATCGATGAGTTGATGGATGAGCTAAGAGGATCCAAGTACTTTTCAAATATTGATTTGAGGTTGGGGTACCATCAAATCAGAGTGAGGGACCAAGATATCCCCAAGACCGCATTTAGATGCCACTATAGCCATTTTGAGTTCTTGGTGATGCCTTTTGGGTTAACCAATGCTCTAACAACCTTCCAGTCTTCTATGAACCACATTTTTCGTGGTCACTTGAGGAATTTTGTATTGGTCTTCTTTGATGAAATCCTTATTTACAACCGCACATGGGAGGAGCATCTACAACATATTGAGGAAGTATTACACATACTTGAGGAGCAACAATTCTATGCTAAGATCTCCAAGTGTGAGTTCGGACTCATAGAGATGCTTTATTTGGGCCACATCATTGGAGTAGATGGAGTAAGATTTCATGAAGAGAAGATCCATGCTATTAGGGATTGGCCCGGGCCAAAGAATGTCACAGAACTTTGGGGGTTTGTAGGCATTTATACCTTATACTAGAAGTTTGTTAAAGGGTTCTCTCAACTAGAAGCCGCCCTTACATATTTGACTAAGAATGGAGCTTTCATTTGGATAGCCACAATGCAGAAAGCCTTTGATAGGCTTAAGGAGGTGCTTAGTAGCTGCCCAATGTTGGTTTTATCAGATTTCACCCAGCCCTTTGTGTTGGAATGTGATGCTTTAGGGGACGACATTGGAGCAGTGTTGATGCAAGGGGGACACCCCATATATTTTGAGAGTCGGAAGTTGTTGCCACATGACATATTATTTCCTATATATGATAAGGAGATTTTGGCTATCATGCATGCCTTAGCCAAGTTCCGGCAATATTTAGTGGGTAACAGATTCTGAATGAAGACTGATCACAATAGTCTTTGGTTCTTTCTTAAGTAGAAGCAGCTACAGAAGCGACAGCAGAAATGGGTGAGAAAGAGCCAAGCATATGACTTTGACATTTAATATGTCAAGGGGAAGGGTAATGTAGTGGCAGATGCTCTATCTCAGAGGCTAGCAGCATTGTGCTTGATGAGTATGGATATAGATTGGAACGCCCGGTTGCTATTAGAGTATTCCAAAGACCGCTTTGCATGTGAGATCCTAGATGGTCAGGTGACTGATGAGAGGTATAGAGTGATGGATGAGGTCATTGATTACTGATATCAGGTCTTCTTGGCTAGAGATTATAGACTCAAGAATAATATTGTGCAAGCATCACATGATTCACCACTTTCCGGACATGAAGGGTTCACCAAGACATATCGGGCTATTCAAGAGAGATTCTCATGGAAGGGTATCAAGGAGGATATGCTCCAACACATCAAGGAGTGCATAGTTTTCCAGCAGAGCAAAGGGAAGCAAAACCATCCCACAGGATTGTTGCAGCCATTCCCTATTCTAAAAGGGAAATGGGAGAGTATTTCCATGGACTTCATCACCGGTCTACCTACAGTTCAGGGTAAGGATTGAATCTTTGTAGTTGTTGATCGACTAACAAAGTATTCACATTTATTTTCTATTTCTGCACGAAATATTGCTTCACAGGTAGTTGAGCTCTTATTTAGAGATGTATTTAGACTCCATGGTCTTACAAATACCATAGTCAATGATCGTGATAGCTGCTTCATGGGTGGCTTTTGGCAGGAGATTTTTCAGTTAATGGGTACTGAGTTAACACCAAGTACCAGCTACCACCCATAGACCAATGGACAGAAATAGATAGTAAACAAGTGGCTGGAAGGCTACTTGTGAAACTATGTTTCAGGGCAACAAAGGGCATGGTTGCATTGGCTCCATTTGGGGGAGTATTTCTACAACAAAAATTTTCACATGTCCATCGGCATGAACCCATTTCGGGCTCTTTATGGGTATGATGCTCTATCATTTTATGATGTGATGTTTGGGGCAAGCAAGGCTTCTAGATCAAAGGAGTGGATTCAAGAGAGTTATGATATAATCCAGACCCTCAAGGACAACATTGCTACAGCACAAAACCAACAGAATTTATATGCAGACCGTGGTCTGATGGAGAGGTAGTTTGAGGTTGATGATTTGGTCTATCTCTATCTTTAGCCATATAGATAGTCTAAACTAAAGGAGAAGGGGGTTGAGAAGCTTAAGCCTCAGTTCTATGGGCCATACAAGGTGATCCGTCGTGTTGGGGAGGTAGCATATGAGTTGGAGCTTCCCATTGGAAGTAAAATCCATAACATTTTTCATGTCTCATGCCTCAAGAAGGCCATTGGAAAACATGTGGTTTCCACCATGGATCTCCCACCTATTGATGATGAGGGCCATATGATTTTACAACTGGAGGCTATCTTGGATACCCGAGAGAGGCAGCCAAGAAACAGGGTGATTAGAGAATATCTGATTCGATGGAGGAATCTACCTGATGAGGATGCCACTTGGGACGGAGAGAATATTTTGCAGCATCCTTCTTTACTGTTGCTTAAGGACAAGAAAAATTTGGGAGGGGAGGACTATAATATTCCCAATTGGCTTTTAGCTAGTTTGAATATTATATGTTGCTTCTATTCATAGCTTCGATGAATAATTGGGGTAAAGAGACCCTTAAATCTCTTCAGTAGGAATAAAACCACCTCTATTAAGAATGTGGATAAGTTTAGCTATCTGAAATAAAGCAACCCTTGTTGTGAAAGGGGTCAATTCATGTAGACTGGGTCAAGGTTGACCAAATCAATAGCGCTGCCATAGGAGAGAGTGGAGCCAGTGGGAACAACGTAGTTTTGGAGGAGGAACCTTTGCATGGAAGTAGCATCATAAATGAGTGGGGTGAAGGGTGAGGAAGCTCACCAAGCATATAAAGAAGGGGATGGCAGACATGAGAGACATTCATAATATTTTTTATTTTTGGTTCTTGTGACTTCTTGCATGCTTCATCTGTTTAGCAGAGTTTGATGTATTGTTTAGTACAAGCGTATTTCCAGGCGGAAATCCCACACTCTACCTCGGGGGACTTTGATTGACCACTCAGGAGATCTATTCTAAGCTTCATTTCCACCATCCGGCATTGGGCCAAGTAGCTACCTTCAGCCACAGTGCATTTTCCTTGAGGAACTGCGTTATTTTGCAAGGTGTTGCAGTGGAGCGTTGAGAAACCTGTTTATGAGCTAGCTTCTTAGTGAGGGGAGAAGCCCTTCACCTGGAAAGCTAGAGAGGAGAAGTTACAACCATTTTCTTGTTATATTCACCATATTTCAGTAGAGCTCCAGTGATACAACATGATTCAGCCATAGAGTTGCAGTCTGCACTTTTTTCATCTTGTGTATTTGAAGAAACCCTTTTCGGGTTGTCTTGGTATTGTGTTTGAGAGACTGGTTCTCCATTTTCAGCTCCTTTTGAGCATAGTATTAGTATATCCACTTGTTTCCATTTCCCAGCTACAATAACCCTCACTGGGACTATGCTTTCATGTACTCCGGCATTTCTGTATAGTAGCAATATTTGTGGCTTTAGTGTATTTGGGCATTGGAGGCTTGTTTTCCTAGTTTGAGTGATTTGTAACTAAACACATTGTATATTTTTCTGTTGTGATACATAATATAATGGATCTATGATTTTATCATGTGTTTGTCTTAATATTTTCTGTCCATTCCAGTTTTTGGTTCAATATTAATTCTTTTCCTAATTTGGAATATTACATTCTGTGTCTTTTTGTATTAGGTCCCTCTACTAAAAAATGATTTGGATGCATGACCAAATCTCATTCATGGAGTTGAGTATGCTTGTCCATATGTTTTCCTTGGCTTTGGCCAAGGTTTGGCTGATGGCTAACTCTCTTTCTTCTTTCTAAATCCTTTCTAGCATTCTTTGGGATATTTGTGCTTCATCCAAGTGTGAAGCTTCACTTCTTCTTTTTTGTTTCTGCAAAGCTTTTACTTGCCCTTGTAGATCTGTTATCTCTTCTATTTGTATTGACATGTTTTCTATGGCCTTAGGAAATTGTTCAATGGCATCTGAAGGTTGGGTTGAAGGCATTGTTGATGTTGTAGCACCTATAGTGTGGATTGCCATGAGGGTTACTACATCTAAAGGAACTATGTCCACCTATGGATTTTGTTCCTTCTCCTTAATCAACTTCTCCATTTCTGTCTCCATTTTCCTAATTTGGGCATTTTTCTCCATGATTAATTTCAGCATACCTCCCTTATGTGTTTCAGACTCTTCTATATCCTTGGTCTATGGATATTCTACTTCTGGAAGTTTTAGTTGCTTCCTCAATGCTGCAATATCATTATTCTTCCTTTTAATTAGTTCTTCTGCAGCCTTCACATTTTCTTGATCATACCCCATTTTAACAATTAGATCTTCCAAAAAATTTTATCCTTGTGTCCTTAGTGAGAGAGGATATCTTTTCCATCTTAAGCTGATATTGGATATTTGAAAGAGACACCTACAATTTTGACACAATCATGGTTGTGTTGGTTAGTGTATTGCAAATCATCTCACGAGTCTGTTTATGCATCTCCATTTGATCAATGCGATGAATGTCCTTGGTGTCAAATTCAAAGGATGTCTTTTTATAGTTTGTTGTTGTCTTTGGTTATGGAATTTTAGCCTCTAGGAAGGCCATCTGCACCTTTCTAAGTCAAATACTGATAGAAGCCTACTTTGAGAACTGGCAATTTGTTTCCAGAACTATGTGTAGGTGTTATTCTTGATAATCTCATTGTTCATCTTAGTCTCTTTGTATATATCAAAGATACTCTTCTCATTTTCTCCCTGAATGAGCTTAGAGGTTTGGGGTGTGTCTGGTTGACCCTGTGACACTAATGACATTGCTGGAGATGTTATATATTTGCTACCTGATTGTGCTGAAGATAGTTTTTCTTTGATGATCATCGTAGCTCCTTGTTTTGCATTCCTTTCTAAATCTATTTTAGAACTCATCTTGGTCCTCTTTCTACAAATGATTTTTAATTCTTTACATGCACTATCTAGAACTCAAGGTGATTCGTCCTCTCTTTGCCTCTTTCCTTCTTTCTCTTGAGGAGTAGGAGTCCGTGAAGTTGAGGTGGACACAACTTGTTCTTCGACTTCTTGCAAAGTGTTCTCTGTCCATGTCAACTGATTCATATACCTTTCAATCTCTTGCCTCTGAGTGTGGGTATAAGGAGTGGTTTCTTGCTCCACACTTAAGTTGGAATATAGTCCCAGAGGATCATACGACCATGTAAAACTCATATTAAACTTAATTTCTTTAAGAAGATTGTATGTTTCTTCTCCTTTTGTCTTGTTGTTGCAAACAAAGGGACCAACATGTGTTTTAATCCTGAAATGGGATTGATTCTTTGCTGAGACAAAATGAATTTCATCAGATTTAATCATTTTTCTTATGTACTCCAAAGAAAATACTCTCATTGGGAGGTATTTGGGCAACTTTTATGGTGGCAATTCACACCCATACTCCCTGATCTCTGTATAATTTTTATATAGGTACCAATCACCGGTTTTAGCTTAATCTGTCAAATGTAGGACCTTCTTGATTTCTTCACTGATTCTTGGTTTTGCATTACTGGTCAACATGCTCATCACTGGATGAATGAACTATTCAATTTATTTCTTGAATGTGTATTCCTATGAATCTTTCATCACTAGGGAAGTCCAAAAAATTACTGACTCTGGTTTCCCTTCCTCGTCTAATTTTTGCAGTGAAAACTTGAATCTATCTGCTTGGTAATAAGTGAACATATAAACAAGAATGGAAGCATACCTGAATACTCCTTCAGTTGGTAACTTAAAGAGTTGCTCATGTATACTATCAGCTAGGAATTAACTGAAATTAAAACTGACTAAAGGCCTATGGTCTGTAGAGAATATTGAAAAGAAACCTAATAGGGTTTCATCTACCCATTCATCAGAGTAATAGCCTAAAAGGCGGGACAACACATAAATGGTTTGTTTGGCCTGATCTGGGAGCATGGAAGAGGGATAAGGTGGATTTTTCCTAGGAAATTAGGTATGTTTAGGCAAGAAAATATCAAAAATATTTTCTCTCCTCAAGAAATATAATTTCTGGTAGAGTTCAGTCAACATTTCTATAGAAAAAGGAGTGTTGGTTTCTACAGTAGGGGCATGCATCATCTGATCAATGTTTTCAGAGGTGATGGTGAATAATATTTCACCACTTGGTGCTATAATGGCTCTCTATTTTGGTACGTAATAGGCCTAACATTTTCTAACAAACTCCGGGGAGTAAAAGGTTTGGGGAAAAATGTACTGAGGAAAATTGGACTCCCATAGTACAATTTCATCAGCTTTGCCAATAAATTTGTCTTCGAGCCAACAGTAGAGTTCTAAAATATCAAACTCACACTGAGCCTCTATTATTTTATAATCTCTGTCTGCAATCAGAATGTTATCGAGGTCGACAGGGGGAGGTAACATTGGGTTGACAAAGTCTTTAGTGTTCTTCTTTTTTGGAGGCATCCTGTTAATGGGAAATTAAAGAGACAAGAGGAAATGGTGAATAATTACCAGGGATTTTGTCGGTTTGTAGCAGACTGGTAATCAAATTGGGACTTTCTTGTGGTTGATTAGGTGCTTAGTCAATTGAAGAACATCACTGGGTGCATGAATTCTGGAATAAAATGTCGAATGAAATAATATGCAACAGAAAAGGGGAAAAATGGTGGCACGATGGATTTTTATGGCGGTGGTGAGGTTTTCGTTAGGGGCGTAGATCCGTTATATGTTTGAACGATTACCCGGAAAGTAATTTATTAGGCTAATGGTTATGGCCACATGTCGGGATGAGAGTGGAGTGGGAAAGGGGGTAGTTTAGCAGATTTCAGAGGGGGTAGAGGTGGTTTGTGATATCGAGGGTGGGGTTGCGAAATAATGAGGGAGTGACACATTGCGTGGGACCGACGAGAGTGAAACCACTTTTCGGACCCCCCCCCCCCCCCAATGCCGGTAAAGGTAGGATGGTGAGGGGGGGACAAAAAGCACTATTGTTCATAGATCTTTCGAAGTGACAATTGGGCAACTGGAAAGAGCGCATGAATTAACCAGAAGTGACAAACATCTTTTATCTTTTGCAAACTTTATTACATGGGCAGAAAACTTTGGATAAAAACATTTACATTGTAAATTTTGGATAATAGTGTAAATCATATCAAACCTACATTTTTACCCTAAGAACCTTTTTTCCTTCAACTTTCTCCTAATCCTAAGACTAACCCTTTTTTATCAGACCTAAGGGTGCATTTGGACTTGTAGACCCTTGTTTTATTTCTTTGTAAAAAACAAATACCTACTCTATCCTATACACTTACTGCTTCATTGATTCAGCTTAAAAATTTGAATCAACCATATTCATGTACCTAACTAACATTAGCCAAGATTAGACAGTTTGGCTAGCTTTATTCTCTAATCTAATTAACAAAAATTTAAACTTGTTTGACCATGATTAAATTGTATGGTTCAAACATATTACTCATGGTTGTGGCATTTTTAACAAGCTACACACAACATTCACTTTATTTAACATAATCAAACTATCTATCAAGTAGTTCCATTTAAACTTGCAACACTTTCAGTTCTTTTTCTTTTTTCCTTTTTCTTTTATGGGGTATTCATCTTTATTTTTATTCTTTCTATATTTTTTCTTTTATCTTATTTTGTTTCTTTCGTTCTTATTTTTTTATTCAAATACCCTCTTTTCATTTTCTTTTATATTTTTTTGGAAATCATTTTCAAATTGAAATATTATTTACAATGTCATTTAAGCGAGATAAAATATCCAATTACCTTGTGATCCTATAAATTATAGGACCCTAACATGTTCCATAGAAATGAAGAATGAACAAGAGGTGTATGCAGAGAGAACATAGATAATATGTGTGCATTACAGTAGCCCATGGGTCATAGACCTTACATATTTGTACTAAATACCATTTCCATTTAGAGAAAGGGATAAAAATGGGCTCACCTTCCATCTAGTTTTTCTCCTAAAAGGGTTTCCTAGGTTATAGTGTGCGTCAATCATGGTTTGTGAGTTTTTATATAATTTTTCTCTATTTTTTCATAGTTATAATTTTCATGCATACACAATAAATAGTAATTTACATATCCATAAATCTAAAGAGAGATAAAACCTGATAGTGTAGATTTTGATTTTCAAGTATAATTTTATCAGATTTGTTGTGAGGAACTATGAATTGGAATTGTTGAAAATGCAGCAAGATGATGGAGCTTAGTGAAATGAAGTCGCCTTCACTAAGTGGGCCCGCAGGCGAATTCTGGCGCAAAGTCTATTTTTAGACTATGTCTATTTTTAGACATATGGAACATGGTCTGGGGATTCCAGTATGAGATTCTTGGAGCATTGGTCATGTTGGTAAAAATAGATGGGACTCTATTTTTGTGACCTATAGGTCGAAGAGGTCGAAGTCTATTTTTAGACTGCCTATCCTAAAAATAGGGAAGTCAAATATTATTTACCCTTAATAATATTTGGACTCTAAATAGCAGTTTACTCTCTTGGAGCACTTCAATTCGAGCTACAGAAGTGGCTCATGCATCTGACAGAGGAATTACACTATTCCCAAGGGTTTGATGGCATCATGCATGGTTGACTTCAGTTAGGACTTCAGTGGCAGAAGTTTGGTGGAGTTAATGGGACAGCTAGTGGAGTTGTGTTCGGTTTATTTTAGTTGAACTGGTTGAGATTAGTTTAACTAGCTAATCAATTAGTTATGAGTGGAGTGAATTAAATATTATTTAATTCATTAATTAGTAACTCATTATTCAACTCAAGAACACATCGGTTCACTACAGTTCATGATCAGTTCAGTGGAGACCAGTGAAAGAGATAGATGAAAGGGTGGAGTTAGCTATCAGTGGCGACATCAGTTGTGCATGAGATTTGCACCACACTTGGAGGAATTTACCATGATGATTGTGCTGTCAAGCCAAGGAGATTTGAACCTTGGATCTCTATATAGATAGGCCATGATTGCGAAATAGAGGCAAGGCAATTGGCAATGAGTTTTGAACCAGTAACTTGTTCAAAACCAAGCTAGTTTGTGTGTAACTTCATGAGATAGTACTGAGTACTTGTGAGGAGTATTGTACTGATTTTGTTACATGATTTCTCCATTATAATATACACAATAGTTGTGGGGTTTTCAGCTATAAGCTTTCCCCATACATACTGTGTTAATGTGTATGATGATTTGATGTGTTATCGCTTGATTTTATTTCCGCATGTTTGATGATCCGAGTGGAAGAGATTATGTGTTGCATATAAATTCGAATTGTATGTGATCAGGATAGTCTCGGTGGATAATTAATCATTATTCAGCAAATTTCTACATGGTATCGGAGCTATTGAAGCAGAGATTGATCATCACGGTGATTACAAACTTATTTCGGTAGACAGAGTCTGCATGCGGGCCAGGTAGCCTCCGGATTCATCTTTCTTCGGAAAGTGAAAGGTCTGGTAAATGCCCCTTGCAGTCGATCTCTGTGCTAGAAATAATTTGTTCTCACAAATCTAGAGCGGTTGAGCTTTGAGGTGGAATTCGAAATTTTGCAGCAGTTTTGTTTTCTTGGTGCCGGTGTTGAAAATGTCTTTCAACGGTTTGCGACTCGAATATGCTCTTGAAGGCAGTTCGAATTATGTTGCATGGAAGGATCGCATGGAAGCAGTATTAGAAGATAATGGTCTCAAGGAGTTCGTAGATATGGATTTCCAAAAGCCCACTGATCCTGCTGAAGTCGATGCATGGCAAAAGAAGATGGCGAAGTGTCGAAGGATCCTGTTGGAGGGCGTCAAGGATCATATTGTATCCAGCCTGCATGGAAAGGCTACTCCATATTTAATGTGGAAAGCTTTGACGGATCTATTCCAAAGTAAGAGCGACCAAAGGAAGCTGGCGCTCAAAGATAAGCTCAGGAACATCAAGATGGAGAAGGGCGACAGTATCGCCAAATACCTCACGAAGTTCTCTCAGTGCAGAGATGAGCTGGGAAGTGTGGGGGTGACTGTCGAAGACGAGGACATGGTCGACCTGGCTCTCCTTGGTCTTCCGAAGGCTTGGCACTCATATCAAGATAGTGTCAATGGTCGGGAGAAGCTGCCGGGATGGGAATGCCTTTGGGCGGATCTCATGCAAGAGGAGATAAGGAGGACTACTCGAGATGGATATTCATCAAAGGGAGCTGATGAAGAAAACTGCACTTTGGTTGCCAAAGCAAAGAAGGGGAAAGGTAAGAAAACCTCTCATTCTAGTGCAAAGGGCAAGAAGCAGGATATGGCGAAAGTGAAGTGTTTTCACTGCCATGATCACGGACATTATGCTACCAATTGTCCAAAGAAGAAGAAGAACAAGCAAGCGGGAAGATCTGTAGATGGAGAAGCTTTGGCTTCACAGTTCGAGCTTGACTTTTCACTGATCGCATGCTTGGTTTCAAGTGTGATAGGATCGGTATGGTTCTTGGACAGCGGTGCCTCATTTCATATGACGAGAGATCGGGATTTGTTCTCAGATCTGGAGGACAAAGATTTGGGTGTGCACATCGAGATGGGCGATGATGGTAGATACAATGCGACTGGTATCGGTACCATACCCTTTTAGAGGGAGTCTGGTAAACCCTTTGTATTGAAGGATGTCATGCATGTACCTGGATTGAAGAAGACCCTGATTTCAGTAGCGATGTTGGAGGATAAGGGGTATGATGTGGTCTTCAGCGAAGGAAAAGCCTTCCTGCGCAGTAAGACTACTGGTGAGACCCGGAAGATAGGGGTTTGAACCAAGAACCTTTATCAGTTGCAGGTAGATGGCTGCGCAGATATGGCATGCAAGGCGGGAGAAGTGGTGAGCCGGGATGATGAGGGCGAACTGTGGCACAGGAGATTGGGCCACCTTCATCATGGAGCTTTGAAGATTCTGCAGCAGATTTCTAATGGACTTCCTAAGGGCACTCTTGCGCAGTCAGATCAATGCAAGGGGTGTACTTTAGGGAAGTATGTGAAAGCCACCTTTCACGAGAAGGATAGTCGCGCCACGACAATCCTTGAGAGAGTTCACATAGACGTGTATGGTCCTTTCTCAGTTGCTTCGATAGCAAAGCACAAGTATTATGTGATCTTTGTTGATGATTTCTCTCGAAAGTTCTGGATCTTCTTCATGCAGAAGAAGAGTGATACATTCACGAAGTTCTGTGAGTTTAAAGCACTGGTCGAGAAGGATTCGGGGAAGAAGGTGATTTCTCTAAGGAGTGATAACGGTGGTGAATTCATCTCGGCTGAATTCAAGGAGTTCTGCAGCGCAGAAGGGATTTGGAGAGAGCTCATCGCACCCCATAACCCACAGCAGAACGGGGTGGCTGAGCGGAAGAACAGAACGATCGTGGGTGCCGCACGGGCGATGTTGCATGATCAGGGCCTACCCCTTCACTTGTTGGTTGAGGCATGCAATACAACAGTGTATGTGCAGAACCGTTGTCCTCACAAGGTTCTTGGCATGAGTACACCGAAGGAGGCTTATTCTGGCAAGAGGCCTGATATTTCCCATTTGCGGATTTTTGGTTCTCCTGTCTACATGCATGTGACGAAGGATGCGAGAAGGAAGCTGGATCCAAATGCTAAGGTTGGAATATTTGTGGGGTATACTGATACACCTCACAACTACCGGGTGTATTTGTCAGACAGTCGCAAGACTGTTGTGCGACGGGATATAAAATTTCAGGAGGAGAAAGCCATGCAGTGTTCGCTTGAGAGGGAGCTACACTTGCATGGAGATGAGGAGCTGTTAGTTCCTAAGGAGGAGCTTCCGGATGTGGATCAGCCACAAGAGGAGGTTCAGGAGGTGGAAGAAACCACCCAGGCAGCGCCAACCATCAGAGGGCGCATGCGCACTACAGAAGCTGAGCGACTGGCTCGGGATGCACAGAAGGTTGTAGGACCACCTACAGCACAGCGCAGACAGAGACAGTCACCGGATCGGTACACTGGATACATGGCTCTTGTGAGTCAATGTGTTGTGACGAAGCCATCCTCTTTTGAGGAAGCTGTGGAGGAACCCGCATGGGTTGATGCCATGATCGAAGAATATGATTCGATCGTCAGGAACAGTGCATGGGAGATTGTCCCAAGACCGGTGGGGAAATCATTGGTGGGTTTGTGATGGATCTACAAAGTGAAGCAGGCGGCTGATGGGAGTGTGGAGAAGTACAAGGCAAGGTTTGTCACTCGTGGCTTTTCACAGATCGAGGGGATCGATTATGAGGAGACCTTTGCACCTGTCGCAAGGTACTCTTCCATACGGACGATCCTTGCTCTCTCAGCGCAGATGGGGTGGCACATTCATCAGATGGATGTGAAGACTGCATTCCTCAATGGAGTTATTGAGGAGGAGGTGTACATAGAGTAGCCTAAAGGTTTTGAGATCTTCAGCAGTGAGTCGCATGTGTGCCGACTCAAGAGAGCACTGTACGGGCTGAAGCAAGCACCTCGTGCTTGGTACACTCGTATAGACAGCTACTTCACCGGGCTTGGATTCTCCAAGAGTGAGGCGGATCCAAACCTGTACCAGATTGTGGTGGAGGGGAAGCTGTTGATCATCGTACTATATGTAGATGATCTGATTTTGACTGGCGATGAGCAGTTGATACTTTCATGCAAGGAGGATCTTGCACGAGATTTTGAGATGAAGGACTTGGGGCATCATTCATTATTTCCTGGGATTGGAGATTTGGCAGCGCATCGGATGACTGTTTGTTTCTCAGGGCAAGTATGCCCAGGAGATTCTGAAGAGGTTCAACATGCAAGGCTGCAAGCCTGTTGACACTCCTCTTCCTGGTGGTTGGAGGAAGGAGGATGCTACTTCAGCGGAGGTAGTGGATGCCACTGTCTATCGACAAGCCAGGGTCGCTATATCAAACTCCAACCCGATATGTTGGCGGCAGTGGTTGCGGATAAGAGTTATAGTTATCACTAAGCTCTTTTGGAAGGCAGGCAAGCATGTATTGCGCTATATCAGAGGCACATCAGGATATGGTCTATGGTATAGACAGGAGGATGGAGCGAAGCTTTCTGGCTTCACTGATGCAGATTGGGCAAGGAGTCCAACGGACTGGAAGAGCACTTCTGGAGGAGTTTTCAGCATTGGGTCGACAGCAGTTTCCTGGTACAGCAGGAAGCAGAGATCCATGGCACTAAGTTCAACAGAGGCCGAGTACATGGCAGCAAGCTTAGCTGCATGCGAGGCTATTTGGATGAGGAAGATCCTCGCAGGTTTGTTCAGGTTGCATTTGGAGCCTACAGTGATCTACTGTGATAACGAGAGCTGCATCAAGCTCCCTTCTCATTAATCCAAACATTTCATGATAGATCCAAACACATCGACATCAGGTACCATCATATCGGAGATTGTGTTCAGCGGAGAATCATGATGCTTTCATATGTTCCCACGGAGGATCAGGATGCCGACATCCTGACGAAGGCGCTCACCAGGAGCAAGTTCGAATTCCACAGAGGCAGGATAAGGGTTTCAGATAATCCATATCTTGCTAAGAGGGAGTGTTGAGAATGCAACAAGATGATGGAGCTTAGTGAAATGAAGTTGCCTTCACTAAGTGGGCCCGCAGGCAAATTCTGGCGCAAAATCTATTTTTAGACTATGTCTATTTTTAGACATATGGAGCATGGTTCGGGGATTCCAGTTTGAGATTCTTGGAGCATTGTTCATGTTGGTAAAAATAGATGAGACTCTATTTTTTAGGTCGAAAGAGGTCGAAGGCTATTTTTAGACTGCCTCTCCTAAAAATATGGAAGTCAAATATTATTTACCCTTAATAATATTTGGACTCTAAACAGCAGTTTACTCTCTTGGAGCACTTCAGTTCGAGCTACAGAAGTGGCTCATGCATCTGATAGAGGAATTACGCTATTCCTAAGGGTTTGATGGCATCATGCATGGTTGACTTCAGTTAGGACTTCAGTGGCAGAAGTTTGGTGGAGTTAATGAGACAGCTAGTGGAGTTGTGTTCTGTTTATTTTAGCTGAACTAGTTGAGATTAGTTTAACTAGCTAATCAATTAGTTATGAGTGGAGTGAATTAAATATTATTTAATTCATTAATTAGTAACTCATTATTCAACTCATGAACACATCAGTTCACTACAGTGCATGATCAGTTCAGTGGAGACCAGTGAAAGAGGTAGATGAAAGGGTGGAGTTAGCTATCAGTGGCGACATCAATTGTGCATGAGATTTGCACCACACTTGGAGGATTTGTCCATGACAATTGCGCAGTCAAGCCAAGGAGATTCGAACCTTGGATCTCTATATAGACAGGCCTGGATTGCGCAATAGAGGCAAGGCAATTGGCGGTGAGTTTTGAACCAGTAACCTGTTCAAAACTGAGCTAGATTGTGGGTAACCGTATGAGAAAGTACTGAGTACTTGTGAGGAGTATTGTACTGAGTTTGTTACTTGATTTCTCCATTATAATATACACAATAGCTGCGGGGTTTTCAGCTATAAGCTTTCCCATACATACTGTGTTAATGTGTATGATGATTTGATGTGTTATCGCTTGATTTTATTTCCGCATGTGTGATGATTTGAGTTGATCTGAGTGGAAGAGATTATGTGTTGCATATAAATTCGAATTGTATGTGATCAGGATAGTCTCGGTGGATAATTAATCATTATTCAGCAAATTTCTACAGGAATATCCATGGTAATTTACAAATCAAAATGTGTACCCCCATGAATTTTGTGGTAATCCTAAAACCACTTTTTTGTGCAGGTTTGTCGTAGCTAGAAACCACATGACAGAGGAAAGCTTCGAGTAAATTAGACACCACTTGGTGTGATGGTTTTTACTCATTCAAAACCACTTAATACATTATTAATGGTAAGAAAAAACCATGTGAAGATGTTATGAATAAACCCAATTTTGAGAGAGACAAGGAACATATGGACAGGGATTCCTGTAGATTTTTTCTTCCTTGGAATTTTGACATGGTTGCATTAGAAGCATGGTTGATGGTTATTTGAAAATATATAGATCATGGTTATAGGTAAGATGAGAAAACCCAAGATGATGATGATGATATGATATCGAGTTGTGGAATCAGCCACTTGGATAGGCACAAGAATGGAAATTGGACTTGTATCTAAGCTTGATGTGTAATTATAGAATTGTGACTTCAATTAAGGAGGAATGTGAGATTGAAGAATCTCAAAATCTTAGACAAACTAAGTTAGAGAGAGATTAATATGTTGATAAACCATCTAGTTGAAAAGAATTATTAGAGAATTGGAAAGTACAACATATTGTACCCATGCATATTGATAGATGGATTTATTTTTATATGGAGATTAATTATTATGCAGGCACAAGATGAAGAAGAAGAAGAAATCCCATAGTGAAGAAAGCACAAGTGAAGACATAAAATTTGTATGTCAAACACCTAATATGTTAGGTTTATGGTGCATTATGTGGAGAGTTACTAGAGGTCTAAGAAATCTTGGGATTTGAATGCAACAGTTTGAACTATGTTGTATTTATATATACATAATAGAAGCAAGGACAAGTATATGGAGGTATGATTATCAATCCACATTGGGTGGATGCCCCTACCATGAAATGATTGATTATGAGAAGAAATTGTTGAAACACATCAGGATCAATGGATCTTCATGTCACACTTTAGTTTTGCAAATAAATTTCCATATTTAATTTTACAAATCTCACTTAACAACATATATAATTGGAAGTAACCAGCTTCACTACCACTTGTAATCATTGAACCCAAATCATGATATTTTGATTCCAATAATCAAATGTATAAAGTTATGTTATAGAAATCAAATATATCGTCTTGTTAGGAATTTAAATAAATATAGTAACAAGTTCAATGGAGATTTTTAGGAGTATTTATGAGTCTCCAAGAATAATATGGAAACATCCTATCGTTATCAAATTTTAAGACCTTGAAAGAGATGATAAGTAAACATAAGTTGACCTAAAAACATAATCTCTTGGGGGCCACAACCACACCTATTCTTGATTTTATTTGGATCCATAATCAGGGTTCGGGACACCTCATACTTTTTTTTTAGACTAGCCAATTACCATAATAAATGAAATTATGTTTGAGGCCAATCAGAGCCATGACTGCCCTTTGTTATGGTGTAAAGCACAAGAATAACAATGACATAGGTGTTTCATGGAACAATAGGCACTTTATGTTTGTGTTTAATGTTTTTCCTGGCATGAATATTTTGGTAAAAAATGACGAGATAGGTATGGAGGATAAAATTGGACTACCACTAACACCCAAAGTAGCAAGGCTAGATTGGATCGGTGAATGAATCATGAATTGGCGAAAGAATCTATTGACTACGAATTTTAGTGATTGGATCAGGTGATGTAGAAATAACTATTTTCCTTTGTTAAATTAATTAATGCTACCAATTCAACTTCAGAAGACACATTTCCTACACTATCTTGTAATCTCATGCTTATTCCCTAATCTATTCCTATAACCTTCAATCGTTGTGTCGCATGCATCTCATATGGAGTCATGTGACTCTTGACCAGCATGAAGTACATTTCTCAAAAAATTTCTCTCCTTCATATTCTTTGGACATTAAGCTTGAAATTTCTGGAACATTTGATAGTACAATCAACACATGTCTCTCCTAACACACATTGGATGTTGGAGAAGCATTAGGCTCTCAATATTCCTACAACGTAGAATTGTCTATGCGAGAATCCTTGAGGGTGTAGACCATCAATCCTTTTGCAAATTCTCATCTGTGATGCCTTATTTTTCGAGATCTTGAGCTAGGAGTGAAGGAGAGGAGTAAAATTTGTTGGTGATGGTAGGAGATATTTTCCTCGAAGAGGGAATTAAACTAATATGCTTGCATTTCCTTCAATTGATTAGTAGTATTTGTGATCATTTCCTACGACAACTTGGTGGACTCCTTGGCCAATTCCTAAGACTTCTTAGTTCCTTTCTATGTAAAATCTCAATCTACATGAAAACATGAAACCATGGGTAGTTGATTGATTAACCAATATTGGTCGAAATGCATTTATACGTAGTGGTTTATGCTTGTGCATGAGAAACCTTAGAAAATAAACTATATTTCTTTCTTCTTGCAAGTACTGAGAATTGGATCTCATTGAAGGAGGGATATATAAAGTTTAACAATTATGGTAATATCTCCGGGAGAAAGAAATTCAACAAAAAAATTTAAAATGGCCATAACTGAGCAATTTTTGGTGTTCAAATATAACCGGGTAAATTATACATTTGGAAAGAACATCAAATTATTTTAAGTCCTTTCTTTTGTTCGAAGTGCTTTGATGCAACAACCATACATTGAGTTTTTTGAAGAGATATTTGGGAATCCTTGTATGAAAACACAATTCCTTTATAATGAGTTATGAAACAACCATATATTGATTTATTAGCAATTTCCTCCTTGCTT
The DNA here is from genome assembly GCA_034641835.2 of Pinus albicaulis. Classification (NCBI taxonomy): domain Eukaryota; kingdom Viridiplantae; phylum Streptophyta; class Pinopsida; order Pinales; family Pinaceae; genus Pinus; species Pinus albicaulis. The sequence goes on along the minus strand of CM076571.1, from coordinate 175,992,185 downwards.
TGAATACATTTATAGTTGACTGATACTTTTTGAATCTCAACATTGTAAAGTATCATGTCTATAACTTAGGCAAGGTTTGGAAATTCTCCCTTACAAAATATTGGGGAATAGTTTATATGGAACTTTTATTATTAACAAGGAGGGTGTGATTCAACACTTCACAATGAATAAATAGCATTGATATTCAAATAAGAGCACATATCAAACTATTTTTTTGTTTACAACCTTTATTAGTTTCAAGGATCGCTTTCATTCTTTTGAGTTGTGGTTGTTAGGAATTATATGAGCTATCTATTTGTTCATAAGTTCATTTGTACTTTTGTAAATTGGCGCATTTTTAGTTGAAGCCAACACCCTTAATTTTCAGAGCTTGATTTATTATAAAGTGACTTGAATTACCAATGAATTAGAGGTAAAAAAAAACTATAACACTCTATGCTATTCATAACACAATCCAAATCAGCAAGGAGACCCTCTCATACATTCAAACTTGTTTACAAAATTCACAAGACAAGTTCAAGTGTTTGCAACTCAAATCTCAACTACAACGAGATGAACTATAGTAGAAGAAGCATGATTCTAAACTATTTTTTTTTCATAAATACTCCCCTATTGGGTTTGAATTTCATCTACACTCAGCAATTGATCATATTTGTGAGTTCTTTTTGTTAGAAACCATGACAATTCTTATAGTGGGGTGAATCAATATTGTGATAATTTTAACAATTTTCTTTCACAAGTAAAGGATAATGTGTCACCAATAAACACTTTAGCAACTATTAATATGAGCATAAAAATAATAACATAATAAGTACATATTTGACACATGTCCTTTAATCCTTTCTTCAATTAATTTCACAAAGGAAAGAATCAACTTGTTGTTACAAAGTTTTATGGCTGCAACCAGAAGGAAGCTTCTATGTCCTAGTTTATCAGCTACTACTGAAAGGAGAAACTAACCTTAGTTTTTCATCTACCACTGAAAATATTCAAAACCCTTGGTTTAGTAGTTGTTATTGAAAGGATATACAACCCCTAATTGTTTATCAACCACTATTGGAACAAGCTACAATGCCTAATCTGCAAGTTTCCACTTTCTTGACCTTCTTGATTCATCTTTAATTCCATTTTCAAACTCAAATGTGAAGGTCACTTCCTTTCTTAAAATAAATAGCTATTTCTTCTTAATCATATACCCCAATCACTACAAAATCACCTTCAACATCCTCTGATCTTTTATCAACACACACAACACCAACACCAAAAACAATAAAATCAACAATAATCCTACAAATTTAATTATGATTATAAAGAATTGTTGAGAAAATTTATAGGGGTAGCTATATTAAGGGATTTCTCTTACTTTGATAATTATTTTATTCTTTCACTTGATTATTATTAGTATTATCTTTATCAAACAACTACCAAACCATAAAAAAGAATAATACAAAGGAAACAAGATATAGGCAAACATCCAAGGCCAAAACCTGTCGAACTGAGAGGAAAACCCATAAGAATTCTTATCTTTTTATAGACCTTCAACCAATGATGAATTCCAAGACCTGTGACCCTTAACCAAGACCCTCCAAGACCAAGTCAAGCCTTGCTTCTAGCAACTTTTTCAATTTCAACTTCCAACAAAGTATTCTACCCAACAATTCTTCTACAACTTTGACCAACAAATTCTACTACAACTTCAACCTCTCCAGCAGATTTACAGCTTTGACCTAGCTGCAGCTTCACAACTTTGATGCAGCTTCACAACTGAAATGTAGATTCACAACTTCAATGCAACTTCACAACTTCTATACAGCTTCACAACTTCGATGCAACTCCACAGCTTCCAAGTAGCTTCATAGCTTAGATGCAGCTTCATAGCTTCAACGCAACTTCACAACTTCGAAGCAACTTCAAAATTTTGACTTTCCTAGTAATTATAGAAACCCTAAAACAAGAGAGAGAGAGAAGCCCAAAACTTCGGTCTTATTCTTTATTCTTCTTCTTCGTCCTTTTCGAACTACTTTCTTGAGGAGATCGAAATTCCTTGTGTGTCATAATGAGGTCAAGTCACTTCTTATTTATAGGCTTTTGATGGGTACAATTTTCTATCATTAGGCTGACTTGTCCCTTCATGTAGGACGACTTGATTTTTGCACCATGACGAGGTCTTGGATTGTCTTTTGACTTTCTTTTCACTCAAATAAATTTTCTTTACAATATGTAACATGCCCAAAAGGGTCTTTCATACATGAAAATGACTCGATTTCCCTGTAGAGTCAATGAAAAGCCCTAGAAGCACTCAATGGGTGCTTGACCTAAAAACAAATTTCCCTTGAGCATGAAACCCATGCATCAAGAATAACAATAATAATTTTATTTTTATTTTTTTATTAAATACATCAAATCATGATTAAATATGTCATTGTGAAGACTAAACCTAGTTACATATTTCAACACTCCCTCTTAACTAGGGAGGCATTCATCATCCATACAAGGTACTTGGGCATTCTCAATCTGAAGACTTATCATAAGAAGAGTTGGATTGGTAACCCATCAGTTTAGCATCATATCATCTAGCATTGTAACATAGCAAGGCCTTGAGTAATATCTCTATCTCTCCACAAGATCATAGCACAATTTTGGCGAGACCAATGACTTATAGACAACATCATCATCGTAAGTCAAGGTACATACCCCACCTGAGTGTTCACAGGGTATGTCCTCCCAGAACTATTCTTTTCTTAGATTCTTAGTCCTCAAATAATATCGATCCTCTACAACTACTCTTAACTTGGATGCCCTATCTCATCCTCAAAGAGTATCAGATGCCAAATTCTTACCCAATGCTCCATTCTTTCTTCCAAATAAAATACAAGAATGATGTGTCTATCTCTCCCTCTCAACTAGGGAGGATATACCCTTTTCTATGAAGGAATGTACCCATTCCTATAAAAGGAATGTACCCAATATCGCTCTTATCTAGGGACTTGTCCAAGCTCCCTCTTAACCAGGGACTTGCTTCCAGCAAATTTCTGCTCTAGGTGGACATCATGGGACTATCAGCTACTTGTGGGGATCCTTATTTCGATGTCATGAAGTTCACTTTCAACATTATGGATCCTTGATCTTTTGTAGGGCATCATCCATCCATCACTTTCCTTCATGAGCCACATCAATCATGTCATCCTTCACTCTGTTAGAAAATGATCATATATTCCCCATCTGGATTTTCTTCATACAGCTACCTCGTGATGTTTCATTTTAGATCTTCCATCCAACCACATGAGTTCTAGTTGTAGGTGACATCTAAAACCCCCTTTCGGTAGCCCTGTATCAATCCATCCATACGTTTTTCAAAATAAAAAATCAACATCAAATGGCAGTTACCTTTTTGTGATGGCATTTCATCATGATATCTAGCTTGCCTGCAACATCCTGCATATTCATAAACACATGCCCAATACTTCATATGTCAAGGGTCTCCTTTTCTTTACAAATATTATCATGGTATTCTTCTCTTATGAAGATGTCATGATCAATTATTCTAGTCATCAGATGTTGACTTCCATTTTCTTATGTGACCATAGTTTCATCCTTCATGGTCTCTTCTTTCATTCTTCACATATTGATTCCCAAGGATTCATAGTTTCTTCATCTTTGTCAACTACCTCATATTCCATATGAGGTCATATTATGTTGATTTTGTCTTATCAATATGTGAACCATGCCTTCATGCATATTTTCAAAGGAAGAGATACTTTTTCTTTGATCATGTTCACGAGGTAAAGAATTTACTAATATTCTCTGCAACTATATGATGCCATGACTTAATATATCAAATAAATGCATGCCTCTTTTTACCTTTTGGTCATCTAGACTTCCTTTGGTAGCTTCCTTTCCTTGATTGAGATTACTTCAATCATTTTGACCTACTGCACTCCTTTTTCATCATACCATCATCTTTTAAAAAATGTATCCCACACAAGGTGGAATAATCAGCATGACACTTGCTTCTTCCAAGTAGAGGTGAATCTTCTAGTGAAGATTCCAATGGAGGATCTTGATTATCCTCATCTGGAAAATGCTCCTTTCTCATGATGATGTATGATGATTTCCTTTTATCATGTTAGATGAATTTATTTCAATCATCTATACTATATATGATTTCAATGAGGTTTCCAAGAGCTACTTCCTTTATATGATAATTTCTACATCTTTGCAGACTTCTATTTCAGCTATTATTTCAAGCTTCTCTAATGATGTCATGAGCTCTTGCGTTAACAGAAATAGAATTTGTTAACATTTAATTATAGACATGTACATAATTATTTCTTTTAAAAATATGTCCTCATGATATTGATATAATAATAGAATAATAATTGTATCAACATCATGAACTCTTAAAAAAATAACATTTCTCAAAATATCATCTTGATTTCTAGAACCTTAACCTTGGACCATGATATTATCGAATTTTTGCTCAACAAGCGAGTTAACTGCAAATAGTCAACATATGATACATTTTTATTAGATTAACACATACAAATAAACATGTATATGTTAATTATAAATTACATTAAAATATCCACCCTAACCATTAACACATATCGATCCCACGCCCTCTTCCTCATGAAAAATTAAGTCTTGCCAACCACTACAACAATCCTTTGCATATGATTTAAGCTCCTCAATATTCATATTATCTATCTCCTCATCTGTTTTATATACAAAATTAGCATGTGCATTATCTCATGCTCTTTGTCGATTCATACCAATATCAATTCCACTGAATCGAGTATGGGTGTTGTCTATGATGGAATCCCTTCCTTCTCAACTAATTTGAGAAGTGGAATCTATCTCTAACCGAAAATTTACCACACGAGGAGGTCGATCTACCAAAGGTGGTTGAAGGCAAGGAAATTCAGTTGGCATGTAATGCACCCTTACGATCACATAATTGACCTCTCCCGGTACCAAAAAATTTAGAAGGGAGGTCATTTTAATCAGATTTCATACCCAAAAATAATTTTGCATAAAATAATTTTTCAAAATAAATTGGAACCTAATCATTCCATGGAAACTTTCCATGCGCTGCAAGGAGCCTATCATAAAAATGGTTGGCTATACCAAGGTGCTTGAAATATTCAACTTCAGTGCCTTTATTTTTGGACCTTCTTTAAAATTAAACATAGATTTTTCCATCGCTTTTGTAACCCTATTTTTAACGTTGACCCGTTTATCGAGATCCATTACTGCTTCCTTTCTACGCCTCATTATTTCTACAAATATATCCGTGGTTGGCCCAAGCTTCTGGTAAACATATAGAAAAGAGCTTAGAGAGTGCACAACTATTTCTAATCTTTCTTGAATCTCTAGAGGGAGCTCCAAACTCCCAAGATCTTTCCTCAATTTTGAATATGGACTTTGGCAGCTTTGTAATGTACATTGTTGGAGGTTTGTTTCTCAAGGAAGGTCATCAGGAATTTCAGATGGATAAGTTGTAGTTGGTGTACAACATTCTTCTTGAATTTCTCGGTTTCTCTTGCGTCTATTTCGAGCAACATTTTCGCCCTCTGCATCAATATATAAAATTACATAAATAACAAAACATGTGAAAAAATGTATAACTTTATTTTAAAATAAAAATAAAACTAAAAATTATATAATGTAACAAAATTATGATCATGATGATCCGATTGAGATTGATGACCACCTGGAGATGGTTTAACACCATCATTCCCACCCAAATATGGTTGAGCACCAGCATGACCACCCATTTATTGAGCTTGTTGGCCACCGAGGGAATGTGTACCACCCTCACGCGATGACATTGTGAGCGAAGCTTCCTAAAAAACATTAGAAAAACAATTCAAATATATATGTATGTATAAACATATGATTATACCTATTTATAATTTCATTAAATGCACACACACACACACACACACATTGTAATATCCCAAAATCGAGACAGCTCATGAATCATACACTAAAAACGCATTTTCAAAAATTTATGCCATAGAAAATGAAAATAAACACTTGGATCCCATAGATACATCCATCTAGAATCTAATTCCAAGAGGAGATCAGAAATAAATGAAACTAGGTGGGTTAAACAGACCTCCCACACTAGTGTAGCTGAAAATGACCAAAAACCCCAAATACTGCAACTCAGAAATGATGCACAAAAGGGACTGCGTATTCTTATGAGGGGTTTAACTCAAAAATGAAGGAAACAATTAGATCTACTCATATATTGATTAAAAATGCTGAATAACGAAGATCTAGTATCCTTATACAAAATGCAAGAGAACCCGGCAAGGGTTTCTTGTCAAACACTATGCATACAAAATGTGATATTCAGAAAATTACTGAATCACCACTGCAAAACTGAAGCATAAGAGTGTAGAAGGCTGAAATATGTTTGATCTGATGTATATCCCTCAAGGGCTCCCTGTTTCGGGGAAAATCACCCTAGAGGTTCGTTGGGTTACAACCTCCACAGAGCAGGGGCATGCTACTTAAGAAGGACTCACACAACCATACATGTTCATGAAAAACTAAATAGATTAGATTGAGGAAGTTACCCGTAGGTCTTACGGTTGAAGCAGATCCCGCGAGGTCCAAACCCCCAGCAACCGTCCTTCCTTCTTAACCTGAAAGACAAGAAGAAACAAGCACGAAGAACTGGTTGTACAACATATATCTACTCTAAATGTTAGTGAAATTCATATAAAACATTAGATAAACCATAATGAATGCTTAAATAACAATTTTATCATATATGTAAGCAGACACTAACACGTATATTTCGGGAACAAGATGGTACTTCTGTATTATAAATAGCATGTACAAAAATAACGAGTGGAGAGATCACCTGAATCCTTCCACGATATTCGAGCAGACCGTCGTCTGGATCCGTCCCACCCTTGCCTCGCTAAGATTCCTTCCGAACTGGTGCATACGAGATGACATATAAAGGAATGAGCATCTCCAAGAAACAAAGGTTTCTTCTAATGAACTGGGAAGTGAAGGAGGCACGGGAATTCAGACTTGGATAGGGAATACCAACAGAGTATAATATCAATAATTCTCTCTCTCCCTTAGGCCATACACATGAGGGGTTTTTATACTCCCTCCAAGTAGTTTCAACAGTTGGAAACAGTTGGCCACGTGCTAGGGTGGTTGAACTACCTGAGTAACCATCAACCCAGCCCAAAAATAGGGAATTTTTATATATTTTTCAATGATTTTAATGGCATACGCGGAAAAGTGCAGTTGGACTCGCGTATACACGCGGAAAAGTACGGGAATAGTCGCGTATGGGGATTTTTACACTGTTTTTAAGTGAATTTGTCCAAGTCTGTAGGAATGGGTGCCCAAAACCATCAAAGAAATCATGAATCATGTAAAGGTGAGAAATGATGCTATAACAGATGCTCCCTAATATATGAGGTCAGAAGGGGTACATGATGGCCGAAATGTATTATGCACATAGAAAGAACTTCGCAAGGACAAGAGAGGACTTCACCAGATTTCAGCCTGCCAAAAACTAGTGAAAGAAAACAGAGAGTCAACTCATGCTGAGGCGGGCATACCCATGCTCAGTCCAAAAATACATCATATAGAAAGTACTGAATAGATCCAACATGTATACAAGTATAGCTGAACTGAAAGTACACAATGAGTCATCTGAGCATGGCCCGAAAGTGTAAGTCTGAATCAATGTCCAAGTATCACATATAGAAAGCTGATCAAAGATGGTGCAACTGGATGTCTGATCAAATAAGTAACTGAATCTCCAAGTACCGAATCATAAGAGGTGGAGCAAACGGTACAATCACGCAACTCGGGAGCCAACATATAAGGGTGGACGACATCACTGGCAGAAACTGAATGGACTGTCAAAAGTGAACCGAAAAAATGCTGATGCAACCTGAGGTCTTCACCGATCACTATGGCACAATTCTACACAATGGGAATAAATGAGCTGAAGTCGACCATGTGAGAAATCGTTGGATTACCGATCAATGATGTATACCATCAACCAACGCGAGACAACCCACCGATAATGAAAATGAGTGTCAAGGTGCCCCATTACAATCTAACAAGTGCGAATGAATGATTTGAAGTCGAACACTTGAAAGAATCAACCAATCAGGAGGCAATTATGAATCCCCACTATCGATAGCGAAGAGTCTGCCACTGATGACTGCAAACCCTAAGGTACTGACAAAAAGACTCTAGACCTTATTCCCAGAGCAATGAGTCGGAGTCGATGGGAAAATATCTGTTGGAAGGAAGGCATTAAGGCATCCCACATCAGTCCAGCGCGAGTGTAACCCGCAGGCCAAGATTTGGAAGGAATCGGACGAAGTAGAGTGACGGAACCAAAACCGAAGTACGTTTCCGACATGCACAAGATGAAGCTAGCGCACGGAAGAAACCCTCTGAACCAACCAATAATGAAAGCTGACACAGAGGCGAAAAATCCACCGATAGGGTCAAATGGAAATCAAGGTACTGCACGAATCCCAAGTGTGATAATGTGTGCTGACGTCGAACACAGGGGAAACCACTCAGTCAAAGACCCATGATGATGATCAAATGCTCAGCACAAGGTCACCTATCAATGATGGAAATAGGCCCAGGGTGCAGCTCTAGGTTTGCTCTCAGAGCAATGTGTCGTAGTCGATAAGAGACAAACCCGCCAACAAGAAGTCAATGGGGACCTTCTCAAACCAGCACGAGCAGAAGACCAAAACATCTGATGTAATAGAACATGATACTAACAAGACCGGGAAGGCCGACTGAATAATGAGTCAAGAGACACCACAGAATGGCCGACTCAGGTTAGACTTCCCTTGAACAAAAGCACGACTCGTGATGACCATGGCAGTAAAAAGTGACACTGCATAAGTCTGTTATGCAGGAGGCAGAACAAACTCTCCATATGATTGGAAGAGATAACCAACCGGGGGAGAAATGACAAGTGAAACATGGTAAAGGTTGAACCTAGGTCAAAACTAAAACCATCCCAAATGTAGGAGATATATATAAGTAAATGTGCTTTGTTCAAGGGCGAAAAACTGACTCTGTACTGCCATCAAAACAACGAAGATACATCCTGTTCCCGCTCTTTTTGTTATATTTTATTTTTTTGTCTTTTTCATATAATAAGCCTGAAAAAGAATAAAATAATTCTATGGTACAATGGATAGAACGAGTATCAAAAAATCAGATGCACTAGTTCCTGGGATTGGAAAAATCCTATGCTCAATGCAAGGTGGCGAAAACTGGTAAGCGATACTCAGAGGAACGTTCCATCCATGGGTAAAAGGTGTCAAGTCGTGATAGCTAAGTGCATGCAATGGTTAACTTGTACAGAGAGTCAAGGTCAAAAGTTGGCTTAGACATCGAGTCCAAATGAAGCTGGCTAAAGGCCAGGATAAACAAGTAGCCAATATGCAATGCAGTCATACAACTTAACGACACCAGGGAGCCTCTAGGGTAAAAGCCAGAAAAAGTGATAGTGATGAAGAATAAGAATGAAGCTTCAACACATAAGACATGGCGGGACTAAAGAGGACTCCCGAGCCTACATAAAACGCAGCATGGGCAACAAGTGATAGTGAGGAACTAACTAGGAAGCCCATGTAAAGGAAGGCTCTACCATCAAGTCATGATTAAATAATCGGCGAGTGAAATTGGTGTAATACTCATGACCTGATGGGATCGACCCTAAGGCAAGTGATCAGTATGGAGGCTAGTATGCAAGATGCAACGGAGAGTGATTTCCCTAACCTATATGCCAGTGAAGATCATATACCTGCCGTGACGAGTCGGAAATCATGGATCAAAAACCGAGAAAAATCTCAAAATCGTGAAAATGTACCTAAAAACATACCAAACTGGGCACTTCCAAGCATTCGAGTTATGCAACTTAAGATAGATTGAAAAAATGAGCATAAAAAATTTTTGCGAAAATTTTCAACTTTTTAGGCATAAATAGACAAATTACCTCATATTTGGTTCATTATTGCATTGTTGATTTGGAAAAAAGTGCTCTAGAGCAAAAAAATTCTTTCGTCAAATCAGGAACAACCGACCGTCGAATCGCACCGAAATTTTAGGTAGGCTCCTCAATCATCCTTGCAAATCATTTTGTCCGTTTGGAAATTAAAATTAAGTGAATTTTACCCTTAAAACCCTTGCTAAAAAATGCGGACTTGCACATACGCGGGTTCATTACAAGCAAGTCGTGTATACACGCGACTGTGCAAAGAAAAATTCGCGTATGGGCAGGTCCGAAACTTAAAAAGCATGGCTAATGCATGATTTAATGAAATTTGACTGGATGACAATCTCATGGAGAGAACGTGAGCATAGTGCAATTGACCAAGAGGTCATGCAAGATCGAGCAGCACAAAATATCCTTCAAAATTGCGGATTGTTCAAATTCTTCAAAATGCCAAATATGAAAAGCAATCCTCGGTTGCTAGAAATGCTCGTCAATTACTAGGAACTAGACCAAGACTATTTTGTGATAGATCAGATGCCAATACGCAGTGAAGTGGAAGACATATACTTTATTACTAGACTCTCCCGGAGAGGAGAACCAGTAGACTTGCACGGGAAGCCCCTGGGAGGGTTAACCGTGGAAGACTATGTCCACGTGTATTGCGTAGAGGGTTCCAAAAAGGTTGGAACTCAGATTGCAATTAAAGATTTACGGGATTTGCACATGAAAATCCTCCTTTTCACCATCGGTAGAGTGGCAGGCTCTGCCTCCCTACATTAGACGTCCAGGACGCAAATGAGCATAGCAGTAGAATGTTTGACTCATGTGTATGATTGGTGCACAACCCTTTTACTGAACATAAAAAAACAGTTTACCTCAATCCGCCAAGCAAAGACCAAACACTTTGGCTACGGTACAATTTTGACAACATTCTTCTTTGAGAAGATACCAGCATTGAGACCCAGAGTTATCTCTACCATCGTAGCCCGCAGGACCCAAGAATTGCCCGTTGGGCGGACATGATGAAGAGATTGGGGGGTAGTGAAGTACCCCGGACCACATGGGACGATGATTTCTTCCATTGGTGGGGAGAACAAATCATCGTAGTGGACGACTATCCCTATGCCGGGATGGACTTCCGTGGAGATCCAGATCTAGTTCTTCCACCAGGCACAGCATGGGGCACAGTCGGTAAGTTTGCAAAAAATTTTGACTTATATAATTTTTTTGGATTTTTTCAAATATGTATGAAAAAATGAAAAACAAACATGTTTTTGATTGGATTCATAATGACTGACAATTTAAAATGATCATGATTCAGATGTTGGACCAGTTCGACCTGAGGGTCTCCCGCGCCACAAGCGCCGCAGAGGCGAAGCAGATACTGTGGATTCAGATAGGACTCTCCAGGCCGTGCAGAGGAATTTGGAGGGACTAACCCGCCAAATACCTATGGCTGCTGTGGAGGATTTACCGGAAGCCATCCAGAGACGGGTGGTAGGAGTGCCCCGAGACTGGGTTAGACTATTCCGCCGAGTTGCCACTGCAGTTACGTTCTATAGGAACACGACTTCTGGGCAGGGACCTCAGGAGTAGACAGATATTATGTATTAGATGACTGTATATTCTTTTTTGAGACTGAACATGATGGGGGCATAAGCCCAAGTTTTGTATGACCTTATGGATCCAAATTTTGTAAAGTTTTTGAACACTCTGATGATATATATACAGCGATATTTGATGTGATGTGATGAATGTATCAAATGTATGATGTTTTTGATGATTAAAAATTTATTTTATGGAATGATTAATATGCCAATCTAATGCTTGATTAGCTAATGAGTCAGCAAACCAATTGTCAGCTCAAGGAATATGAATGAAAGTTAAAAATTGAAATGACCTTTGTAACAAACGTACCCTCAAAAACAATCGTAATAAAAATGGATCTCGTACCCGATAAGTGTTGTTCAACTGCGACACCACCAGCTGGGAGTCCAAGAAAACTACCAACGAATCAACACCAAAAGATATTGCCTCCGAGAGTAGATGAATGACTGCAGTGTATTCTGCTACATTATTGGAAGCAGGACCAATGCAGACCCCTCTTGATACCAACAGCTGACCGGAAGGATAATGAAGCACCCAAGCCGCGGAAGCTAAGTTCCAGGTGTGTCTACTAGCACCATCGGCGAAACCAAAATGACTCATGACATCCGACACAACCTGCCAAAGTAGATCAAAAACATCACCAACTCATCAAAGATCGAAAATCAACCAGATATGTACAAAGCAAAACTACTATATACAAAAGCAACATGCCAGGCCAAAGCCTAGGCATAATACTTCTTCAAATAGAGCCCATTTCGGGGCTCCGGCAACTCGTTCCCTTCAAAATCAACCAAGGTATACGCTCCTTTATTAAGGACTTTTTTAACGATAAAGGGGCCATACCACATAGACTTAAACTTTCCTGCCCCCAGGGCATCTTTTTCTTGGGCATAGACCAAAACAAGGTCACCTTCCGAAAAGACCCTAGGCTTGACCGCCTTATCGTACTGAACTTTTACTCGGTTTTTATGCACTTCATTCATCATGGCGGCATCTCGACGCTGCTCATCGAGATGTTCCAGATGAAGAAGCCGTTCTGCCAGACTGGAAGTGTCAGGAAGAAGCTCAACAACTAATTTAAGAGAAGGAATCTCGCATTCAATAGGAAATATGGATTCCACCCCGTGCACTAACTGAAACGGAGTAAAGCCAGTTGCAGTTTTTACTGACGTCCTGTATGCCCAAAGTGCAGGATATAGCATAATATGCCAGTTGGATCTAGCTTTATCAATTGTCCTTTGAAGAATTATCTTCAAGGATTTATTCACAGCTTCCACTTGCCCATTGGCTTGAGGATAATATGGAGATGAATGCTCCTGCCGGAAACCCAATTTGAGAGCCAACTCAGCCATCATACTATTCTGAAAATGACTGCCATGGTCAGTGACAATCTCTCTAGGAATACCAAAACGAGAGATAACATGGTTGAAAAGGAAAAGAGCTGCAGTCTCACCATCATTCCCAAAAGTAGGCATAGCCTCGACCCACTTCGTAAAGTAGTCTACTGCTACGATAATGTACTTGTGACCTTTAGCCGAAAGTGGATTACAAGTAGTATAATCAATACCCCACTTTGTAAAGGGTCCGACAGTAATGACTGGAAAAATCGAAGCTGGATGAGCGCGCATTTTTCGAGTATAAACCTGACATGGATGACACTTTTTGACCAATTCAATACAATCTTTGAAAATCAAGGGCCAAAAGTATCCAGCACACAAAATCTTTTGGGTTGTAGCAAGCCCAGATAAATGACCCCCACAAGCTCCACTGTGAGAATCATTCAGCATAGCCTCAGCTTCTTCGAGAGTTAAGCAACGTCTTAGGATTGAATCAACCCCTCGACGGTACAAAGCATCACCAATAATGAAATAATTCTTGGCCAAGTGACGCAGTTTATGACGCTCATCTTTCGAAAAAGTAGAGGGAAAATTAGCAGTCTGGAGATACACAATGATATCCCCGTACCAAGGATCCTGTGGAGAGATAAGAAACAAGTGTTCGTCCGGAAAGGACTCATCATAGATCATCTCCTCTCCACAGGGCAACTCGGAGATCAATTCCGCGAAAACTAATGATTTCTTGGATTTGGCAGACATGAACTCAAGATCAAATTCCTGTAAAATCACAATCCATCTATTATATTTGCCCCCAATCACTTGCCTGCTGAGGACAAACTGAAATGGATTGGCAGCTGCCAAAACATAAGTTTTGCGAAGAATAATATAATGCCGGAGTCGCTGCATAGCATGAACTGCTGCTAAGGCTAATTTTTCTATCGGAGTGTACCTTAGTTCAGGTCCTACCAATCCTCGACTTAGGTAGTAAATAACATGCTTTGCAAGAGCATCATCTTCCTGAACCAGAACCATACCGATGGTAGATTCTGCTGCTGCCAGATACAAAAGGAAATCCCTGCTATAATCTGGTGGAGTCAATAAAGGAGCAGAGGTCAATGCTTTTTTCAAAGCATCGAATGAGCGTTGAGCGTAGTCGTCCCAAAGAAAAGGAACTCCTTTCTTCAACAGTCTCATAAATCCCTTTGTGAGTTCAGCATAATTGGCGATAAATCTCCGAAGAAAATTAGAATTCCCTTGAAGACTTTGAACCTGACGAATTGAGGACGAGGGAGGCAACCGAAGTATTGCCTCAACCTTGAAGGGATCTACCCTTATCCCTTCCCTAGACACAATGAATCCCAATAGCCGACCGGATGTAACCACAAAAACGCACTTGTTTGGATTCAATCGAATTTTATAAAAACGACATCTTTCAAATATTTTCCGGAGGTGACTAGGATGATCCATCCTCTTTCGAGAATGAGCAGCTAGATCATCTAAGTATGCCTCGATAATCTTCTTGATGTCGTGGAAGGCGTAAGACATGGCCCGTTGAAAGGTAGCCCCAGCATTTTTAAGACCAAAAGGCATCTTCTTATATGCAAACGTACCCCAGGGACAAATAAAGGCAGTCTTATGTTGATCTTCAGGACGGATAGTAATTTGATTATATCCGGAGAAACCATCCATGAAGGAGAAAATCTCATTACCAGCACACTCGTCAATGATCTGATCGATAAATGGTGTGGGTTTATTATCTTTAGGACACGCTTTATTTAGGTCTCTGAAATCGATGCACACTCGAATCATTCCTTGCTTTTTATCTACGGGAACAGGGTTTGAAACCCATTCATTCAGAGGAACAGGGAAAATGAATCCCGCCTTAAGCAGCTTTTCAACTTCATCTTTGATAGCTGCTGCCTTCCGAGGATTGACCGGACGAAGTTTTTGCCTCACCGGCTTAGCGTTTTCATACGTCTTGATCTCATGTTGGACAATATATGGGTCTATTCCAGGCATTTCCTCATAAGACCAAGCAAATACATCCCTATACTCTTTAAAGAGCTCGGTATAAATTTGAACCTCTTCACGGGAACATTCAGCTCCGATGAAGACATTCTCGATAATATTGGGATCCCTGGAAATGTTCACTGGGATAGTAGGAGAAATCACAGCCATGTTCCCTTCAGCATAAACTTGTTTTGGTGCCAAGGGGTTCAAGACTGGGTGAATAGGACCAGGAGACAGAGGACTCAGAAAACTTGTTTCAACTTCGCTCAAATCAGGTAGGAAGTAAGATTGATGATGCAAATCATCCCACGGTCTATCTATACCTGTCATGGCTTCCAGGATGGCCTCTTCAGATGGAAGAGTGGTATCAAGGAAATCCTGTGCTGAAGAAGAACTAAGCGTCCAAGCCAGAGCCACATTACCATCCAACTCTTCTGGTGAAAGAGGAGCTGGGATGGTTTCTGCAGAGTCAATAATAGACTGATATGCAATCTCAGCTGTAGAAATAGGAAATGCCATTCCACCCACTTGACCTTCCACTAATGTGGCAGTAGGGGAAGGTAAGGTCCAAGGGTCCGAAAAATAATGAGTTCTGAAGAACTCTTTTCGAAGGGGAGCCTTGGAGGATGAAATAGCATTAATATGCACCGTAGGAGGAGGAAGATCGAAAGTACCCATCAAGGAAGAATACATTCCAACTCCTAAATTCTCAATAGGTGCCTTAGTATTATCCAACTTCGGAAAAGATGAGTCAGAAGGCACATTCAAGTCTATAGGAGGACAGTCCAGTTTATCCACTGTAACGATCCTCCCTTCGTGGGGGAAACATACAATCCGAAATAATGAGGATGCAATGGCATCCATCTCATAAATCCAGTTCCTCCCCAACAGAAGGTTGTAGTCCAAGCTTGCATCTACTACCTCAACCTCTATATTGATAGTTTTTCCCCCAACACAGATGGGCAAAGCCGGGACAATACCATGGGGTCTGTGAGAATTACCATCGAACGCAGTAAGAACAGTGCTAGATGGAACAGCTTTGGGAGATCCAAGTGTCTTCCAGCATGCGAGAGACATCACGCATGTGGAAGCACCCTCATCAACAACCGTTCGAAAGATATTTCACTTCCGATACGATGATTTAATATGAAAAGCCATGTGATGAGGAAGTCTCTTCTTAAAATTAGTCATATCAAAAGTAATCAAAAGAGAATTTTTCGGATCAATAGCCCCAATGGCAGTGAGCAAAGCACTGCGCTGAGCTGGACAAGACTGGAGTACCTCTAAAGCCGACATAGCACAAGGACTCTGCACCAGATCTTCCACAATCGAGTAGTTCTGGGCAGCCCTAGCATTTGGATTAATCGTTGATCGCTTAGAAGATGCTTTGGGCATCCGAGGCATAGACTCAACAGTAGGCTTCATAATTTGAAGCAGCTCAGTAGCATCAGGAACTTCCTTAGCTTTCGAAGACTGTTCTCCGCCATAATCACGGGATCTCATAGCGATATCCGCGTGAGCACTCATCATGAAAATTTTCGATGGAATTTCCCCTTCCTGGGTGCTCCCAGAAGAAGCCCCAGGATTTTGGTTTGCGCCAACAACTAATTGCTTCCCTTGGGGAAAAGGGTTTGTTAACACAGCCTAGGAATTAGAAGAACCCTGCTGAGCTAACAAGCGCTGAGCATCCTGAATTTTAGGGCAAAGGTGTGTGAGATGGTCTCCAGCACACAGCTTGCATGGAAACTTC
Organism: Pinus albicaulis; assembly: GCA_034641835.2. Classification (NCBI taxonomy): domain Eukaryota; kingdom Viridiplantae; phylum Streptophyta; class Pinopsida; order Pinales; family Pinaceae; genus Pinus; species Pinus albicaulis. Next base: position 175,975,459 of record CM076571.1, on the reverse strand, counting down.
ACTTTATTCTTCTCCTTTTGACCCTCACCAACACGCTTGTTGGTTTTATTTGCATTACCCTTCCCGTTCTTTCCCTTCTTCTTGTTATTTCATCCCTTCTTCTTCCCATCGGATTGTTGATTTCCTTTGGGATCAGAAGCTTGGACAGCATTTATGGACAAATACTAGGAAGGCGATGACTCGGTAGGCATAGCCTGACTAGAAGGAGCAGCTTGCAAAGACAACTGTTGCAGTTGATTAAGCAGGATGGTTGCACCACTATTGATCGATCCGACAAGCCCATCACCATGCGGACCGGGCTTAGTTTTTGATAAATCTAATTTGGAGCGAGGAGCATTGGGCAAATATTTATAAAGGACCCCAGACTGAGAATAGATCAATTCCAGCTGCTGGGCCCTAAAAATGGCCTGCTCCTCAGAAAATACCCCAGATAGGGATACATCTTTTGAAATGTCTGACTGCAGAGATTTCAGAAACCATTCGAGAAGGAATTCTCCAGGAATATGAGCTTTAATAAGCCTCTTCCTTCTCCTTCATTCCTGAATGTGATCAGAAATGTGAGTTGCTTCATCCTGCTTAAAATTAGCCAAGAGTTCCGTCCCAGCCTCATATCTGACAGGCAACTGAAAATGGTTTAGAAATGTGACAGCCAGTTCTCCAAATGTAGCAAAACTGCCCCCAGTTAGCTCGATATACCATTTGGCAGTGTTTCAAGTTAGGGTGCGTTGAAATAATCTCAACCTAATCGAATCATCGATCAGGGAGTTCGAAGAACACCATAAGTGGAAAGTGGTGATGTGGTCAGCCGGATCCTCCCCATTCTTACCTTCAAATTTTGGAATATATGAAGGAAGTTTGGTCGGGACCGGAGGCCACCCCGGACTATAATGAATCGGATCATTAGTCAACTTCGACAGATCTGGCAAGTTCAACGTTGCCAGAAAAGGTAATCGAGGCGGAGCCTGAGGATTCCATCCTTGATGGGATGGATTCCCAACATTCTGAAAAGAATAGCCTGGATTTGATAAGGCACCAGGTTGCCAGAAAGGACTCGTAGAAAAAGGAGAAGAACCTCCTCCCAACGCAGAGTTACCAAAGCCCAGACCAGTTCCTCCCGCTGAAGTATTAAATGAAGAGGAGAGCCCATGATATGGGTTCCAAGCATTAGAAAGAGGAGAAAAGGTCTGGTAAGCACTCGATGAAGGGAAAGAAGTATTCCCTTGATGACCTGTGTAAAACTGATTCCCTACCCCCGCTATAGTAAACACAGGATTCCACCCTGTAAAAGTAGTCGAACTTTGCCCCCCAGACCAAGGGTTGAAACTCTGGGTCTGGAACGTAAATGGAAAGGACCCTAAAGAAGGATTGGAACTAGGAATGTGCCCAGTTCCAAAGGGGAAACCCTAAAAAGAAGTTGATCCACTAGCCATAGAAGACATGGGTGTAGATCTAGCTGCAACAGTGGAAAAGGAAAAAGAGGGATTCCCACTAGAGGGAATCCCTGAATAGAAGGGACCAGAATGAGAAGCATGTGCTTGGGTGAAACTAGAGCCAAACACAGAAGCACTAGAAGCAATCGAAGATAAAGCAATAGTGCCCCCTCCTTCAACAGAAGTAGGGGTCTAAATGCCTGCAACACTCACGGCAAAGGCCGCTTTCCCAGTCGTGGCCATCGAAAGATATGAATGATACGGAAGGTCTTCCAGTCTCTCAGACTCAGGTCCGATGTACTGACCAACGAACAGATAGTCAGGAGGAATAGGAGATGGACCTGTCGCAGGAGGCTCAGGTATGTCTTCAATTTGAAAATCTTCTTCCTGAGGAAACAAAACTCGCGAGGTGAGCGGAACGCTCCTCTCGGAACCGACACCAGAATCAGCTATGAAACCTTCAGACCTTTGTGGAGGATCTCTCTCCACTGTTTCAGATGCCACAGGGTGGTAACCACCTGCTAAATCACTCGTACGCCTTCTTAAAGAAGGCTCTAGACTCTCGGGAGATAACCCCCGGATTCTCCTCGATCGACGAGGCGCTTGATCAGCCACTTTTATAGATTTTAAATTAGACTAAAAAAAGTGAAAAGCTAGGCAAGCTAGGAGCAAAGAGCACTCACTAAAATAAAAATCCCTGAGATACAATCAAGCAAACAGCCTCCAAGTATTTCCGCTCAGGGTGATGAGGACCGGACACCAAAATACAGGAAAGCGAAATATAGGACCTCCCGAAAGCAGTCTGGGATGATTAGGGCCCAGAAAAACTAGCGAAGGTATCAGAAATAGTTATGCCAACCTCCTAACGACAGCCTTTGCTGGCTCAAGCACCCAAGCTTCGCAAGGGCACCCCGCAGAAGTACTGCTGAAAGTGATGCGACGTTTGCCTCAGGTACCACAGGTATTCCCCCTCGCAGTCACCTGTGTGGAACCTAGGAGTGGCAACTATGGGCACCAATCCGTATCAGAAGCCGGGCGGAACGGTCTTGAGGTCAGATTCAGCTAATCGGAGGGGGGGTATCCCTCTTCTCAACCTTCACTTCCCCTCGCGCTTGACTCTCTGGAGGAGAGCTTTCCCGGTCCACCTAACGGATTTGGATTTCGCTCAATTAATCAACTTCTATGTTTTTTTTGAGCGGCCTTGGAGAGTTAACTCTCCACTCACCTAATCTAAGGCCCTACAACCTAGCTAGTTGGTGTATGACACTTAGAAAACTTGCTAGTTGATTTTAAATTAAATCGCTTATTTTAATGGGATGTTATGTTAAGTCACAAGGATATGGAGATGAAACTTATGATGTTTTTGACGCGGAAAGAAATTAATAAAAACTTAACTACATGAAAATGCAGTTATTGTCTTTCGATGAAAAGAAATATCTACACGGGTTCTACGAGATTAAAAATTGTATTTTTTCTTTTCAAATAGCAAACTCACACTCACAAAAACTATGAAATTGACTAAATGTTTAAATGCACCTAATGTAAATCACTATAAGCATGCAAATCCGAAGATGCAAATCTCCTAAAGCAGACTGAAATTTTCCAAAAAGTCCTTCAGTTTTAACTTGTCTTGGTTGTCCAGAAAGCTAGTTCCCAAAATCAAGAACTCTTAATATGAAGACACCAAAGATGCTTAAAAACAAGAAGAAGAAATGAATGACAACTCCCTTCCAATTATCAAGCCAAAAACTGAAAGCAAGAAACCTCACAAAAGCTTCAAAAGATATGGAAAAACGAAAATAAAAATGCAACAACAAAAGAAAATAACAAGAGAAAATGTTTTTTGAGCCTTTGAAATGCAAAAACAAAAAGCAAAACAAATGTTTTTGAGCTTTTTAGTTTTATAAAGAAAGAGCTCGAAAAGACAAAGCAAAACTATCAAAATCCAAACCAAACAAGACTGAATTTCAAGCACAAACTTCAACAATGCTCCAAACCTTATAAAGCTAACTAGTAGCAAGATCAATAAGAGCAAAAGAAGACAAGAAAACTTAGCCACTCAGCCTAGAAGAATAGTATAAACTTTCCGCAAGCAAAAAATTCGAAGGAGCAAGAAAAACTCTTCAAAAGTTGCAACAAGACCTAGCCTACTGAACTCAAGAAAACCAATCAAGAAACGAGCAAAAATCATAGTGCCAAGCAAAACAAAAAGACAGGAAAGAGTAAATGAGCAGGAGCTCACTATTCTGATAAAGCAGAACAGCCAAGAATGCTCAGAAAGCTATCTTGGTACTCAATCCAGAAGTGCCAGCACCAGAAACAACACTTTGCCAAAAAGACTAGTTTTCAATCAAACGAAAGAGAGAAAAGGAAAAATACCACCTTCTTCACAATCCAGAGAGTGCAAGGACACTGTAGGGATAGGTCTCCACAGCCAGAAAGGACCAAAAGTCAAGAAATCAAAAAATTCAAAATCTGCCTAGGTATACGCTACTTCACAGTTTAGCAACCAGCATGCATACGCGACTGTTCTAAAGGAAACTCGCGTATATGCGGGTACCTTTAGACAAAATTGCATGTATACGCGACTGTGTGTAGAAAAAAGCGCGTATACAAAGGTAAATAATGAAAAAAACAAAAAGGACAAGCCTAGATAAGAAACCAGGACTTTAGTCTAACTGAGAAAAGTAAACTGGACTGCAAATGAAAGTTAAAACTGTTGGCAACCTACCAAACAGCTAAAACCACCCAACAGGGGAGTCACAAGAATTTGATCCCCAGTGGAGTCACCAGTTCTATTTCGGGGAAAATCACCCTAGAGGTTCGTTGGGTTACAACCTCCACAGAGCAGGGGCATGCTACTTAAGAAGGCCTCACACAACCATGCATGTTCAGAAAAACTAAATAGAGTAGATCGAGGAAGTTACCCGTAGGTCCTACGGTTGAAGCAGATCCCGCAGGGTCCAAACGCCCAGCAACCGTCCTTCCTTCTTAAGCTGAAAGACCAGAAGAAACAAACATGAAGAACTGGTTGTACAGCATATATCTACTCTAAATGTTAGTGAAATTCATATAAGACATCAGATAAATCATAATGAATCCTTAAATAACAATTTTCTCATATATGTAAGCAGACACTAACACGTATATTTCAGGAACAAGATGGTACTTCTGTATTATAAATAGCATGTACAAAAGTAACGAGTGGAGAGATCACCTGAATCCTTCCACGATCTTCGAGCAGACCGTCGTCTGGATCCGTCCCGCCCTTGCCTCGCTAAGACTCCTTCCAAACTGCTGCATACGAGATGACATATAGGGAGATGAGCATCTCAAGGAAACAAGGGTTTCCTGTAATGAACTGGGAAAGTGCAGGAGGCACGGGGAATCAGACTTGGATAGGGAATACCAACAGAGTATAATATCAATAATTCTCTCTCCCCCTTAGGCCATGCACATGAGGGGTTTTTATACTCCCTCCAAGTAGTTTCAACAGTTGGAAACAGTTGGCCACGTGTTGGGGTGGTTGAACTACCTGAGTAACCATCAACCCAGCCCGAAAATAGGGAATTTTTATATATTTTTTCATAATTTTAATGGCATACGCGGAAAAGTGCAGCTAGACTCACGTATACACGTGGAAAAGTACGGGCATAATCGCGTATGGGGATTTTTACACTGTTTTTAAGTGAATTTGTCCAAGTCTGTAGGAATGGGTGCCCAAAACCATCAAAGAAATCATGAATCATATGAAGGTGAGAAATGATGCTATAACAGAAACACCAACTTCTAATATTTTCATAATAAGATCAAGGAGGCTCCAACTCCTTTCTCTACATGCTCAAACCTAAAGTATGTTCCAATTCCCTGGTTTACTAGCTCCAACTAGAAGGATTCTCCAACGGCCTGATTTACAAGCTTCAACCTGAAGGAGGCTTCAACTCCCTGATTTACCAACTCTAACTAGAATGATGGTGCAACACCGTATGTAGGCTCCAAACTACTTTAACACCACCTTGTCACCCTGAATTTTTCTTCGGCTCCAACTTGAAGGAGCCTCCACTCTCGTGCCTTTCACCACCCTTCCACCCTAATCAACAAGTCAACCACATTTTCACAATTCTCAAGATGGATCCACCTATGCTCAATAAGTAAATTCAAAATCAATATGTCTGCTTTGTTAATCTACAATACTAACACAAGATCAACAACAATGATAAAATATCGAATCAACACAACCTAAGTTTGTCAAGTGTATTGTCATAATCAAACACACTTCTGCTCAACATCAATACCAAACCATGTCAATAATAAATTCATTTCTCAACATCTCTATAACACTAACAATCGATAACATGTAAAATATATGAAATATTGTGAAACCCTACTACTACTCAACAAAGCATTGATACATTCTAATCTGCTTCTACCATATCACTCTACTACAAATATCTCACTGAATTAATAACAACAATGTTTGTATACTCACTCAAAAAATATTCCCTTACACATGTCAAACCATTATCATCCTTTACTTCAGTCTAATAGTCACTTACTGGTACACGCCTTGGAATATAAAAACCCTATTAGCTACAACATATAGTAGCATCACTACAAGCCTCAGAGTGTCAACAATATTTCTGCAATACCACTTATCAACATCTCAATAAATTCTATTAGAATCAAACAATGAATTAATAACTCTTCTCAATAAAACCCCTAACAACATCATTACATAAAACTACCAAACCCTAGGTATTCAATGAAAAACCATAGGATATTTTAGCATCAATATGATCTCCAAATCTCTCTTTTCTCAATATATACACCCAAATCCAAACACAACATCAAATCATTCTAGTTCATCATAACCAAAAAAATTGAATCTTAAGAGTAACATAATAATGTACTCAATCAGAAAAATTGTATGCAATGTCACTTCATTATGTATGAATATTACCACAATATAAGTGCTTGTAACAATACATGGCTACTATGGCGAAATATCATAATCCCAATAGTATTATCATACCCCTATACCAATATTTCAATCATACTATAAAATGGAAATATAAGAAATATTCTTAAATACAAACATTTAAGTAAATGTTTTCTTAAACCTACTATAGCAGCATCACTTTGTCTTACAAAAATTTTACCCTTCATAAAAACATCAAGCCAGCAAAATCCAACAAAGCAAGCTATAATCATCTCAAATTAACATACCAGATCCCTTCTCATGACAGCACTAAATATTAATTTTTCAAATCATTAATCAGATTCAGATGTGTACTCCATACACACGTTTGTGACAGTAGGTCTCCCTTTTTATGAAAGAAAACCCTTGTCATATGTATTTTTTTTCTCTGAATGAACTGTAGCTACACACACAAGTATTACCAAACAATTGAATATTTGAGGCAATAGATCCAACGCATAATATCCCACGTCATGGTATAGATCCATATTGTTCTTGTCCACTGCAAAGATAAGCCTCATCCACATGCTTGTTTTTGTTTGAATTTTCCATACACATATTAAATTTAGATTAGTCTCTTATATTGCAATAATTCGTAGAGACATGTGCTAAAAATAGGCTAAGAGATAAAGCATGGATATCATAGTCATAGTTTAGGGCACAAATTCTAGTGAAGAACTTCCAAAAATAAATTAAGCCCAAAAAATAAACCTTTTGTGCCACTAGAAAGAGATCCTTAATTTGGCTAAATGACGATTAGATCCATAATAAAGAATTATACCATAAAAAAAAATTGTTTAAGGCCCAAATGAGGCCTCAATCCTTCGCATTTAACCTCACAGAGAGCCTTAATAGGGGTTGAATGGCCTAAGGGCTTGTGAAATTTCAGAGAAAGACTCAATATTGAGGGCCCGAATGGCCTTAGGCATAGGATGAAAATTATCTCAGAACATGGCTACAGTATCCTCATAAGAGTGGCCTTTGAGAAATGAATAATTTCCACAGAAAGGATATTTATACAACCATTGATACGAATTTAGATAATCTTACTTTTATCCTCAGAAAGTGTTGTTGTATTAAAATAAACCATCAACCAAAAGAAAAAAAAATCCCAATAAAACCCTTGATCAAATTCATCCTACTTCTGGCCTCAAAAAAATTACAAAGATATGTGATTTATATGTTATCTTTCTGGAGAGCTCACACATTATATTTATACTTGATGAGAGGATATTGGAGGGGTCAAATATACCTAGAGCTGACCTAAACGTTTGGAGGGAGATGAACTTAAATGTGGAAATTTGAGGTCAAATTTAAAGTTTGGAGCCAAAATGTGAGATCGACCTAAATTTAAATTTGGATCATTGTTTCACTTCGATAAACCTTCTTTGACCTCTAAAATAATTAATCAAGTCCTTCAATAAATATAATTCTTAGCCTCATGAATTTAGTGCCATTCTAGTCAATGATAAACTTCCGCATCATCTCATTTTGGGGACATTGACCATAGGAATGGGACTTTGAGCTTCTAAGAGGTATATGTTTCAAACCATGAGGGGACTCCTTGAATTCCACATATAGTTTCAATCATACGATGAGAAATATCAAATGGTGACCATATAATGATCAAAATAATTGTACTCTACTTCTATTTTACTCAACTACTATGGGAAATATAAGGCTTCACATCCTTTCTTTCAATATTCTCGTCATTTAGGTCATCTCATTGATGCAATCTAGAAAAATATTAATAATTTTCATAGACCAACATTAGAATCAACGACAAAAAAATCAAACAATTTGTTGAGGTATTGGGTGGTTCTCTTATATGTTCTCTTCATGGTACTAGAATGGAAAATAAATTAGTCAAATATTGTGATGGTGTAGATATTTTTAGTTATTTTAACCCAACTCAAGTGAAAGATACTCATTCCATTTTCACTATTAACCTCTTCTAATCCAGAATTTGGTTCTTTTCTTTTTACAATAAATATTGATTACATGTGTTCATGTTATTTGTGAAAATTCTCAATTCATGGATGGTTGCAACTGTGATATTTTTTTGAGTTGTAAACTTACATGCCTATGATTTTGTTTCCTAGAATATTTGTGTAGTAGAATATACCAAGTATTATAATACCTCTACACAAAAAAAATTCTCCTAAATGATGGTATTAATGCTTGGATGGTGGCTCTAGAAAAGCTTAATGAAAAACATATATTACTTGAGGAGGTCCTACCCCATGGAAATACTTTTTCATGGAACTATATCTTCAAGTGGTTGTGATCAAGAAACGATTGGTTTCACTTAGTGGGTTAGTATTTATCGATTGTTCAATTTATATGATAAACTACTTGGGGATCACATGGATTATGCCAAATTAAGTGTATTGGGTCAAATAAATGAATTTATTTGAGGTGTCTCATTTTGTATCAAAAGATACTATGTATGAACAAGGATTGAGTATACTTCCCTATCTAACAATTATAGGATGTGGAGTTTGTCCTTGTGTAGAAACCATGGACACTTTTTCATATTTTGTATTTGGGGTAATTCACATAGTTTATGGTATGGTTTTAGGTCTTGGAGGTATTTATAATGTACTAATATGACCAAAAACTTTATAAAAATATTTTCCATTCTTTTGCTATGTATGGAAATTTAGAAACAAAATGACCACATTTTTTGTTATTCTACTAATCTTCCTAAGTGTTGGTTATTTTATTTCAGTGCTCAAGGATTTTTGTTTTGGAGGTGTAGATGACATGTAGGAACCTAGTTATGGAGATGTAATAAAATATATATCAAACCAAATGGAAGAGAGATTAATTTAATTTCATTACATCCATCTCCCATA
>CM076571.1:175890258-175966093 GCA_034641835.2 Pinus albicaulis | reverse complement strand
ACCCTCAAATATTTGACATTTGTGACAGCTTGTTACAAATTTCTTTACATCAGAAAATAATGTTGGCCAATAAAAGCCAGCCCTTAAGATCTTGTCTGCAGTGGATTTCCAGTAGAGATGTCCTCCACAATCCCCTGCATGAAATTCATTAAGCACTTTATCAGCTTCATCTTTTAAGAGACAATTCAATAATATTCCTTCATGATTCTTCCAAAATAGAGTGCTATCTAAAATACAATATTTCAAAGATGTCATTTTTAAAAATCTTTGCTTAGTTCTGGACAACCCTGGAGGAGCTTGCAGGTTTAATAAAACATGAATTATATCAGTATACCAGGGTGAATCTAAGAAAGCTTGACTGATCTGAGGAGTCGCCATCTCCTGCCCGTTATCCAGTTCATTGATATCTAAGGCTTGGCAATTGGTTTCTGTCATAAGTTGTGCTAGACCTTGGCCTTTTATCAGTTTGGTTGGTTTAATCTCAATATCATATTCCAAAATGGTAGCTATCCACTTACCTCGTTTACCTTCAATGCCATCTTGAGTCAAAATATCTTTAACTACTGCATTAGGCACATATGCTATCACATGAGAATATAATATGTAAACTCAGAAATCTTTGATTGCTTTTACCAATGCAAAAGCCTGTTTTTCCATAATATTGTACTTTAGAGGTGCATCCCTCAGTGCTTTACTAAAAAATGCTATTGGCTTTTCACACCCTTGGTCATCTTTTTGAAGTAAAACAGCTGCAATAGTATGTTCAGAAGCAAATGAAAAAATGATAAAGTCCCTATCAAATTTAGGACTGGTCAGAACTGGTGTCTTTGTCAAAGCCATTTTAATTTCCTCGAATGATTGTTTGGCTTCTACGGTCCATTCAATGCTTGAATCTTTTCTCAACATGTTAGTTAGTAATCTAAGTAACTCTGCTAGACTAGAAATAAATCTTCTCAAGAAGTTGATTTTTCCTATAAATGCTTGCAATTCTTTTATGTTTCTGGGGTGGGGTATTTGCAAAATTGCTTGAATTCTTTCTGGATCAATCCTAATGCCATCTTTAGAAATGATATGCCCTAAAAGCTTTCCTTCTTCAAAACCAAACAATGACTTCTTAGGGTTTAAAGAAATTCCATATTTTCTGCACTTTATAAATACTTGCCTTAGGTGATCTAAATGTTCTTGATCTGTTTTAGAAAAAACAGTCAAATCATCTAAGTAAATGACCAGAAAATCATGTATCTCTTTAGAAAAAGCAATGTCCATCGCTCTTTGAAATGTAGCTCCTGCATTTTTGAGCCCAAATGGCATTTTGACATATTTAAACGTACCCCATGGTGTGGTAAATGCTGTTTTATCCTGATCATCAGGATGAACCAGAATCTGGTTGTACCCTGAAAATCCATCCAGTAGTGATATTCTCAAAGATCCCACTACCCTTTGCAGAATGTGGTCCATTTTCGGCAGAGGATAGTTGTCTTTTAAAGAAACTTTATTCAAATTCCTTAAGTCGACACACAGTCTGATTTCTCCTGTCTTTTTTCTTGTTGGTACCAGGTTAGAAACCCATTCTGATAATCTGATAGGAGCTATAATCCCTGCTTCAAACATTCTTTTGATTTCCTTTTCAATTGAGGGTAATAAAACAGGATTAATTCTCCTAAGCTTTTGTTTAAAAGGTTTCTGGTCTGGTTTCAAAGGTATAGTATGTTGAATGATGGATGTATCATAAGATTTGAGGTCTTCATAACTCCAGGCAAAGACATCTTGGAATTCTTTTAATAGTTCAACATATTTAACCTTCTGATCTTTTGGAAGAGATTTGGACAACTTAACAATTTTTGGATGTTCTGGTGTTCCTAAGTTGCATTCTTCCATATCAGCCTTAACAGGTTCCATTTTAGGTCTGAATGGAATATCATTTGAGTCGAATAGATCTTCCAAAGGTGTTAATCCTTTGGGTAATTGATTATATTTTAAATTGATGATTTCTGTTTCATCTATGATCTCATCAAATTCCATTTGTTTCAAATTTTGTATGTCTTTTTCAGTGAACGTGGTTGGATGCAGCATATGAATTGCATTTTCTATTGAAATTTCTATTTTTTGTTATTTTTCTTGATCGAATTTATCAATAGTTATGTCTTCATCTATATTACAGTTGGAAAACTCATTCTGAAGTGTCAAAAAATTATTGATTTGATTGTTATTCACAAATACTTGCCAATTCAAAATATTGTCTGGTATTGCAGGCCTGTGCCTTATCTCAGCTGAAAACTGATGATTGGGATCAAAAGGCAATTTGCATGTACTAGCAAACATTGCTAAACTATGAGCATGCAAGTTTTGTTTCCTGGGAATTTTGGCAAGTTGGGCTTGTAGAAATGTGTTGAGAATCTCTACAACTGTCTCTCGGTATTGTTTCGGTCTCATGTCCTTTGTTGCACATTCTCCTTTAATCTGTTGGATAATTAGTTCAGAGTCGCCTATGATTGATACCCTAATGCCTCCTAACTTCTTGACATGTTTAAGCCCCAATAAAAGAGCTTCATACTCTGCCATGTTGTTAGTGCATTTGAAATTTAACCTATAAGCATGACCCTCTGCATGATTGTTCTCTATATTGTGTAACCAAATCCCAGCTCCTGCCCCTAGTCTGTTTACTGAGCCATCAAACTCTAAATGCCATAGAATTTCATGTTCATAATCTTCATCAATTGTTTTAACGTATTTTCTGACAGGAACTAGTTGTTTAGTTTTTTCAGGTATTTCTCGGTCATCTGGTGTTTCATTGTTTTCAGAGATTTCTTCAATTTTAACCGTGGTTTTGTTTATGATTTCCATTTCAGGAGCTTCTATTTCAGTAGGAAGATCTGACTCAACATTGTATAAAATAAAAGAATCCATGTCAGAATGTACAGAATAAACAGGGAAGTTTTCAGGCTTCTCTTGGCTACTCACTAAGTACTTCATCAAAGTTTCTCTATATAATCTTTTAGTCTGACCAAATACTGAAATAGTTGCATAAGACATGTCTAATTGAATAGATCCTCCAAGTTTAGCACCCCAAGACCTAGACAATAACATACCATATTTGGGTGGAATATCGGCAACTACTATGTCCATTAAAACAGACTTAGCAGGGTATTGGACCAAAGTGACACACAGATCTTTAATTAAACCTAAACATTTTACCTGACTGGAATCAAATGAAAACAAATCTTTGTATGGTCTGGTAATATCTAGATTCAATCTTTCCATTACTGCTTTTGGCATCAAATTGTGAGATGCTCCAGAATCAAGCCTTGCATTATGGAGTATCTTGTCGTGAACATTCAGGCTTACATAAAATGGAGGAGTTCCTCCACTTTCTGGTTTGCCATTAACCTCAGGGCCAAAAAGAATTTTGGGTTGATCATCAAGAATATTTACTGAATCATCTAATCCAGTAATGTTAATGTTTAAAGACTTGGAAATCTGATTCCTATAGACATCATGTTTAGCCAATTCTGATAAAGGAACAGCTATCTTGAGTTTGCCTATTTCAGCTTCTAGATTAAAGGGTTTTTCTGTTTGAGCTTTAGTGTTTTGCACATTTGGATTTTCTCTGTTTACTGGATCTTCAATGTTTTTCTCTTTTTCGTGAATGAAGTTTTGCTTTGAAGATGTTTCGGGACTAGCTTCTACTGTTTCTTCTACAGTTCCTACATGAGGAGATGTATTGGATTGCTGTTTGTCAATTGTTTGGTTGTCAGAGACATCTTCAATTATTGGATTTGAAAAACTAGGAGTTATCCTAGGCAAAATTTGTATTTGGGGAATGTTTTGTACAGGGGAAGTATTTTGTACAGGGGGAATGTTTTGTTTTCCTTTGACATTTTGTTTTGTGGTTTTGTGTTTATTTTTCTCTGGTACATCTATCCGTCTACTTCTCAAGTTGTACTGCTTATGAACCTCGTAGATTGCTGTGTCATAGCCTTCTTTGAAATCAAAAGACTCACCTGAATGAGTGTGGAATGTTTCAAGGATATGATTCTCTTGATCATCCTGAGATAGGAAGACTTCTGGTTCATCTTTGTCCTCATTGACATTGTTTATTTCTACATCTTCTGTAGGTCCTTCTGAGGTTGAACCTTCAACAAAGTTTTCTTGGAAAGGTGGTCTAATGTTTTGATCACGGACATTCTTTCCAATATTTTGGTTCAGATTCCTCCTAAAGTTTGGGTTTCTTGCAACATTCTGGTTATCAGTAGCAGACTTTCTTTCAATGGTTTCCACTCTATCACCTAATCTTTCCATACCTTTAATGATTGCATCCAGCTTCTTTTCAAAAGCTGAAGGTTCTTCATTCATAGGCATTCTTCTCTCTGCCCTAGCTCTGGCTCGTTTTTCTATCAGATTTGCTTCTACACTCACCACTATGCTTTGCATTTCCTCTAATGTTTGTGGAGCTCTTTCCCTAAGAGAATAAGCTATATCAGAGTCAAAACCGTCTGGAAATTTGACCAACCCGTTATTAGGTGGGGGTCTTAGGTTCAGAGGAACTGCATGATATGATTCATTGAATCTTATGATGTAATCTTGTACGGTTTCATTTGGTCTTCTTCTTAACTTTTCAAATTCTGATAGGATCTGGAGAGGATCCTTCTTTTTCTCCCATCTGTTCAAAAATGCCCTATACAAAGCTTCTAGGTCAGCAATACTGTTCGGGGCGAGAGCCCTAAACCAAGTTCTAACTTCTCCAGTAAGACTTTGTACGAAAATTCTCATACGGATATCATCGGTATCAATCTCATAAAACTCAAAGTAATCTGTCATCCTTTTGGTGTGTTGTTGAGCTGTGTAGGTACCTGATCCGTCAAAAGGTGTGATCTTACTTTGGTAGTCTGCTGGTAAAGCTGGAGGGTTGGCTGGTAACTGTAAAGGGGCATATCGATTAGCCATTGGAAGATAAAGTGGAGTGACAGGAGTAGCCGGTCTAGTAGGAGGAGAAGGTGGTCTTACAGGAGGAGATGGAGGTCTTACGGGAGGAGATGGAGGTCTAACAGGTGTTTGGAAAGTGGCTGAGCTCGGAGATGCTTCAGTTATCACAGAAATGTTTGAGCTTTCTTCAAAGGCTTGCTCAGATTGAATGGAGTTATGCAATTCTCTGTCAAGATGATGTGAAACAAATCTGTATTGCAAATCTTCAAAGAAAAAAGGATCTGGAATTAATCTAGATAATTCAGTCTCAGAGAAATTTACAAACAAAGATATTTCAAATCGTGCATCAAAAGGAATGTCATCAATATAAATAATTTTCACAGGACAAGATGCAGATCTAGAGAGTGGTCTAGAACTACCTGTACTTTCCTGACTTCCTCTTTCAGAACTTTCTTGACTTCCTTGTCTTCTAAGAATCCTAGGGATCAGATTTGGATTTTCAAATATTGGCGGTGGATTGGGGTCAGGATTTGACCTAGTATGTCGAATCCTTTCTGAAGCCAGTTTTCTTAGAATTTGTGTTTTTGGATTTTGGGTTTTAATTGAAAAATAAATACAACTTCTACAAATTCTTTAAGAAATAATGATATGTGATTAAGATTTCCTCAAAGATCTGTTTAAACTAGAGAATCTGATTGAAAAATTTGAAACTAAGATTCAACTTATAAGCTAAATCAGAGATAGACTGAAACAGCATTTATTTACTTTTGCATTTGCATAGCAAACGCAATTTCAAAGGCTACCTGGCTGATCTTCAGACTCTGTCCATAGCTTATAAATCAAACAATAATATCAATAAAATGATTCAGGTCCCCAGTATGGTCGCCACTATGTTATCACTCAGGTTTTCCTAGAAGTTGTGTAAGAGGAAAGTATACCCGAGGTAACCAAAAACCAACCTTTTAGATGCAGAATCTAGCCAATCTGCATCCAGAGAGGGCTCTCTCTTTATGATTTATCTTTGTTCTTTTAAGGTTTTAGGCTAGTTATAGATTCAAAGTTTGTTTTTGGAAAATGGTGGAATCCGCAAACTAAGGGCAAGGTTGAGAGCTTTCAGTCCATTGGGCTATGGAGTCAAAGGATGGCTTTACTGGACTTCTATTCTACGCACAAGATGGTATTGCAGGGCAAGATAGCTAGACAGAGAACAATCCTTAAAATTTAAAGTGGGTGGGATGATCTTGAAGGGATGAAAGGCAACTAAGAATCTTTCACCATGTTCAAAGGAAAGAAATGAATTGACTACAAACAAAGAGCAATAAAGGATTCTTTATTATAGCAATCAACAATGCTTAAATTAGCGAAGCAGGAGCATTTAAGAATTCATGCTTATAGCTAATTTAGAAGAAAACATTTAGGAACAATCACATTTGAAAACATAGTACAATTAAGCAAATTCTGTTTCAATCCTTTATGTAAATTATTCAGAAATGGATATGATGGTATTATAAACTAATATAAAATTTCAAACAAAGGGTAGAAACACTTATTGAACTGTAGTCCAACACATGAATCATGCAACAAGTCCAGTGCTTCAAATCGTCATCCAGTAAGCCACAAGTAAATTTCTCCAAAAGCTTTTATTCCGAAAATCTCAATGTTACAGCAGAGTAATAGAATCCACCCTCAACTCTCTCTTTGAGGGTTTATTTATACAAAAAATAATCCTAACAATCTTACTCTATCCTAGCCAATAATCCAGGCTGACTTAAAGCATATTTACAAACAAACAAGAGACACATGGTCTCGTAAATAGAATAATGAGTAACGGCTGATGTGCTGTTCCTTTATTCATGGACGTGCTAAGGATAAGTGCTTAAAATAGGGCTCTGTGCTGTCCTTTGCGTATTCTTTTGACTTGTTGAATACTCTTTCTTCTTACGGATACTCTTTAACCTTTCATCTGATACTCTTTCATCTGCTTTTCTGTTTTTTTTTACCATTTACTCAATAGTAAAGATAAACTTTCATCCTGAAAACATTTTTTACAAAATTTCCAGCATTTCCTTCCACCAATGATCATCTGGTATCATTGTTCTTCTGAGTTTCCTTAAAGTTTCATCTGCTTCAGTAAGTTTATAAAAAGTGGGCTCGTTTGGAAATAGATACTTTAGTTCATGCTCCAGATGAAATAGATTCCTCACTTTTTCATAAATACTTTTCCCGGTTGGTACTACAGGTTCTGATGAGCTAGTAGAACCTATAGCTGTATTTTTAGCATGAGCTTTTATTCTTTTCTCATATGTTTCCAAGTCTACTATTTGATCCTCTGTGAGCATGGGACTTGGCAATTCACTGTCTAGCAAAGCTTGAAACTTCTCTCTGAAAACGTTGATGTCGACCAAAATGTCAGTACACTTTCTTTCTAGATTTTGCATGAAAGTCCTCTTGGTGAAAACTCTCTTTGCTTCCAACACTACACCTGTTCTGTCATCCATTCCTAACAATGCAAGCTGTTGTTTTGTTCTGGAATTCAAAAATTGAATGATCTGCTGGGCATGCTCCGGCTTGCCCCTTAATTCATGTCTAGTTTTATTTATTTCCTCTTGTGCTATCTTGACTAATTCATTTTGCTCAAAGATAGCTTGAATGGAAGGCCAAATATCTCTTATTAATTCAATGATGTTGCTCCAAAGAATATCATTTATTTCGTTCAGAGGCTTTTCCAGTGAAAGATCTTTTTGCAAAGCCTCAACCAATTTCTCCAATCTTTTTATTTCCCTGAGGTTGTCAGCAGCTGTCTTTTTGGATGTGTCATATTTTCCCTCCAATTTTGTTAATTGTAATTTTTTTTCTTGGAGTTCTGTGACCTTTAGCTGCAAACTCTCCATTTGTTTAATTAAATCCTCAGAATTCAAATTAGAAATGTTCACCTGAGATGGTTGTTCCTGCTGTCCTGTAGTTGTAGTACCTGTTGTTGAAGTCTTCTTGATATTTTCCTGTTCCTGCAATGCTTTTTCCAACTCCTTCTCTGTTTCATTTAGTCGCTCTATCAAATTCAAGAGCAACTCCATCATTTCTTCTTGTGAATTTCCTTTTATAACTTCCTGTGTCTGAGGGTGCCTCGAGGCTGGTAATTTCAGCTGTTTTCTGAGTGCAGCTATATCATCCTCTTTCTTTTTTACCAATGCCTCAATACCTTTAATTTCTTTGGGATTGTGACCCAAACCAATGATGATCTCTTCTAGAGATTTTATTCTATTGTCCTTGGCCTGTGAGGAGGCGCTCTCAATCTTTAATTGTGCAGTAGTATTATTCAAGGAATCTTGCAGCGTTAAAGTTGCCATGGCTTTGTTGGTGAGAGTAGAATAAACCATTTCCCCTGTTTGTCTATGAAGCTCTATCTGATCCAAGGGATGGATATCTTTTGCTAAAACTTCAAAATTTGTTCTGATGTAATCTGTTGTTGAAGTTGGCTTTGGCACCTTTGCTTTGAAGTGGCTCATTTGCATTTTACCTTGTGAAAGATCAAATGCTGACATCAACCTTTGCTGATTGTGAGGAGCCATCTTCATATACTGATCGTATACCTTCATTTTCAATGGTTCATTCTTTGTTTTGATATTAATGAAGGTTTTCTTAATGTCTCCAGTATCTGTCTTTGGCGGTCTGAAAGAAGATACTTCAATGCTTAAGTGCTTTTGTATCCCTTTCTGGCTTATGTTTGTTTCACTTGCTGTACCTGTTTGCTGACTGTCTTCTCTACCATCATCAAATACTTCATCTATAATTTCTACATCTGGAGGTGGATCAGACTTGTGTTTTTTAGCTTGATAAACTTGTGGGGCTCCTTTTGAAGGTGTGGTATCTGGAGCTAGCCTCTTTTTCCTATTTCCACATTCAGTGGAGTTTGCATCTCTGGAACTTGGATTTTCTTTGCCGGTGTGTGAGAAGTCTGAGATGGCTCTGATGCTTTGGAACTCTGTGATTTTTCTGCCATGACCAGTGTTTCAATGACCTGAACTATAGGTTCTTTTCCTTTACCCTTGGGTTCTGCTGCTACTGATGGACTATCTTCCTGTAGATCTTGTTGTAGAGTGGCTGCTGAAGATGTGCCAATGTAGGGTACCTGCATTTGATCATATGTTTCTAGGTCAAATTTCTTCTCAACATCTTTCATAAGTTTATTCAATTTGTCAGCTCCACTTCCCTCTTCAACAAGTGTTCCTTTAACACATTCATCTTGATTTGCATACTGTTCTATGTCAGGAATTCTGTGATGTACATAAGGAGATGACTTATTTTTTAACCTTCTTTCACAAATGAAACCAAAGGGGTCATAAGGGACCCAACGGAAAGATGTCTGGAATTTTTTCTCTAATATAAGTTCTGCATCTCTCTCAGCTTCTCTAGAATTGCAAATGAAAGGACCTAACTGGCTTTTGATCCTTAGCTGTGCTTTCTTCTTTACATTGCAGAAATGGATTACATCTGAGTTATTCATCTGTCTAAAGTATTCCAAAGCAAAAATTCTCATTGGTACATATCTGGGTAACTTGAATGGAGGTAATTCACATCCATAAATCCTGATGACTGTATGGTTTTGATATAAGTACCAATCCCCAACTTTATAACTCTTTGACAATTGCAGGGTCTTTCTAATCTCAGCACTAAGCCTGGGGGGAGAAACTCCTGTTAACAAGGTTGTAGCAGGATGTACAAACTGATCAATGAATTCTGAATAAGAGTAGGGAGAATCAGAGGACAAATGAATGATGGGGGACCAAAAAATAACAGACCTGGGATTACCTTTAGCATCAAGTTTCTGAACAGGGAAAGGGAATCTGTTTGAGTGATAGAAAATTATGAGATGATAGATAACTGAGGAGTACTTGAAAACCTTTTCAGTATCTAGCCTTAAAAATTGATCATGGATTTTGTTGGCAATGAAGGAAGCATAATCATACTTAATCTCAGGAGGCTGCCCAGGGGTAAAGATAGATAGCGGAGCCAGAGTTATCTCATCTACATACTCACTGGTCTTGAATCCTAAGACAAAGGATATTACATTCACAATAAGCCTTCCCAATTTATTGAAAAAGTAAAAACCATAGGGGGGAGTTCCTTTTGGCTGATGCTCAGGTAACATGAAATACTGACACATTGTTTTTAATTTCTCTGGGGTTAACTGCCTGGTTTTCTCAATCAACCCTTCCATGGATAAAGGTGCTAATTCTTGTTCTGGCTCAAAGTATAACATAGCATTGATAGCCTGAGGTGTGATAGGGAACAGAACACTTTGATCAGGAGCTAATACAACTCTTTGTGCAGGATCATAATTTGCATGACAATAATGAATGATTTCAGGGAAAACGTGGACTGTAGGAATAAAATACCTTGGGAGATTGGATTCCCACAACCCTATAAGATCTTGCCCCTTTAAGTGTTCGTCTCTGCAGCGACAGAAACTCAAACGGGGACTTTCATCAAAATGCAGGTCTTTAATTTGGAAATCTTCATCTATTAGAGGTAAATAGTCTAATTCCCGGTGAGGAGCATTCAATGGAGTGATATTTAAAGCTGTCGGGGCCTCCATTTTGGTTCTTGTGGATTCAAAATGGAGGTTTTCGTTTTTTCTTGCAGACCGGGCGGGATATCTGACAAAAGAGGAAATTGGAACAATTCGCAGGTTTGGGAAGCAAATTCACGGGTTTTAAATCTTCAATGAGGACTCAGAGAGGATTTTTAACCACTTTTTCAGAGAAAAAACAAAGGAACTAAGCTTGACTTGCAGTCGGGGCGCGAAATGATAAATACCTGTTTTTAGATGGAAACTGGTTCTTTAACAGGTAATGAGCAATGGCGGGGACGTTCTTCAACACGGGCGCAGCGGAATTTCGGAGTAAATTGGTGTATTTGCAGTGGAATTTGAAATTGCAGCGGGAGCTCTGTCTCTTTCAGAAACTAAAAATAACTGAAAAAACACGAAAATGGCTTATTTACAAGTCAAAAAGGGTTTTTGTCTTTTTCGAGGTGATGATGTCATTGACGTACGGGGTGACGTAGGAAAGTGGGGCCGGCGGTATGCGGTAAGCGGTAAGCGGTGAGCCCGCACCGCTTATGGACGAAGGCGGTAAAGGACGCGGGGGGAGCGATTCCATAGTTTTAACGCCACGTTGAATGCTGACTTTTCAAAAACCGCCCATCCCCCGCTGGTTAACATGCTGGCAAGGGATGGGCAGCGGGATTGATGATCACCGTTGATCAACGAACGGATGATCCAACGGCTGAAAGGGATGGGGACTTGTGCGATTTCAAAGGTGGGCCCGTCAAGGTTTAAAAAGGTTTTAATGCGAAATCTAATCACCCCGGGGAAATGTTAATAGGCGGAGAAGGTTGTTAATTAGTCCAAATGACTAATTAATCCCAGGTATATAATGAAATGGGTTGCGGCGGAGTTGGCCAGGTGGAATGCCACGTGGACGGACCACGGTGGCACAAAACTTTTCGCAAAGTTTATTGATATGTTTTGGTATTAAACATACTTATAGTATGTCTAAAGTTTTTGTATATATTTTTATTATATGATGAATGAATTAATACAATTAATTCATCATAGGGGCGGGATTTATGTATAATGCTATAGTTTTAACCAAAGGGCTTATAAATCGGGGTGTTTATTTTCAATGTGCGGGAATATATACTTTGGTAAACATTATAATAAATGGGTTTTGGGGATATTTATAGAAAAGGGAGTTATATTCTTAGGAAAAGGGATTTCACTAGGGATTTAATATAGTAGAATTAAATGTTAGTATGGTAAAGGACAAGGAAAATCAAAACATCTTTGTACATCTAAGAAAGTGATAACTTATGAAGTAAATTGCAACATTTTATCTTCAACACTTAAACTTAGAATAACAAGTTGTTTTGAGGAATTTTATGGAATATTGCATCAGTTTCCTAAGTAAAATAGGATTTTACTTAGGAAAAGGTTAAAGATGGAAGATAATCAATGATGGATTATTTCAAGTGCTTAGGTCTTTTGATCATTAGGCCGAGGGTCCGGTCCCTCCAGAAGTCAAGGAAATGCCTTGAGCCCCTTTGATCTCCAATTACCTTAGTACTTTTTTGGGGGAAATTAGTAAAACTCTTGAGGGAAAAAAAATGATGAGGGAGGTTAATGAATTTGACTTTGCTTGCTGTGATTTTCCAGTGTATTTCCTGCTTTAGTACTTGTGATGAAAGTAAATGATTAACCAACATGTAGCAGCACCATTCATCAGATAACACTTTGCGGCACCATCTACCTACCCTATCTACTTAACACTACCATTTTGTCTTCTTTATTAGGGTGCATTTAGACTTGCAAACCCTGATCAATCTTTTCTTTTTACATGCTGAATCTATCTATTTCTACCCTTATTACATCCAAGGGCTCAGATTAAACTGTTGAGCACCTTTTATTCACTCTACCTAGCTACTTATCTGCCAAGATTAAACTGTTTGGCTAGATATTTATTCTCTAATCTAAAACATGAAATTGAAATATGACTAAGCCAAGTTTAAACGGTTTGACTTATTCATGAATTATTCATTTTTTGGTGACGAAGGCTCTTTTGACCCTCACCAATGAGCTTATAGTGACCATTTTCGCCCCTCACCAATGTGTTTTTTTCTTGTAGTGAAAAAAGGAATATTCACAGAATATTCCTCTTCACTGGGCCAATCATGGTTTGACAAGTGTCTCAGTTTTATTTGTTGTATAGTATTAGAGGGCCAATGAAAATCTGGCACGTGGCCAGCCCTGAGACCGCCATGTGGCCCTGCAACCGTAACATAAAAATTTGTTGGAGGTCGCAGGAATCGACCCTCGAACCTCTTACCCACCACACGCACGCCTTACCGTCCGCACTATATGTTGTGACTTAACAAATATAGGAGTCGGCTTTATGTTATGGTTGAGTGGAAAGGCGTGTGGGGGTTGGGAACCACCGATGGTCCCAACCAGCCAATGGTTCCCTCAAAGTTGTGTAATATTCCCAATTTTTGCAGCTAATGGGAATATTGCATTTTAATTTCAGTTTGACTAACTCATGAGTAAAAGTGTAAAGGAGGAACTCTAAAACTCTTAATCAGAAAAATAAATCAATGCCCAATGTGAACATGGAAAAATTTAGGCCATTTCAATAAAATAAACTTAGGTGTGAAAAGGATTGAAGAAGATTGACTAGGTCAACAGGACCAAATCATAGCAGTGTCTAGATGCATTGAACCTCCTTATTAATCAACGTCGTTTTAGATGGATACCCTTCATGTGAAAAGGGTTAACTCATTGGAGGTGTTTTAGGGTTTTCTAAGCCCTAATGTTATAAAATGAAGAGGAAGGCCACAAGGAAAAGGTAGTTGAAGATAATTCTATTTTGAGATTGCTTGGGAAGCTCAAAATCTCTGGTTGTTTAGCTAGAGAGAGGAATTTCCTGTTTAGGAATTCCTCCTCCTTCATTGAGGAGCTCTTGAAGGAGTATCTTCTGAAATGCCTCACAACTAGGCTTGAGGCCAAGCATCCTCCATCAAGACAACGTTATTTCTACAACAGAATAATAATGTGTTTTTGGGTGTTGCAGTGAGGGGTTTTCAACACCACTTCCAAATCTATTTTTGCAAAAAAGGGAGCATTCCTTTCTCTGGAAGATTAGTGAGGAAGCATTGAGCTTCAGTTCCAAATCTTGGCATCAGGCCAAAGGACCTTCCAACATCAACTACACATTATACTTCAAAAACTACATTATTTTCCAGTGCATTGCTGCAGCAGGGTTTCCACCCTAGTTTAGTGCTCATTTCCTTGACGAAGGGCCATCCCTTCTTCCGAAAAGTTTGTATTTCAGAATTCTTCTGTAATTTTGTGTACTTCAGCTCATATATTTAGAGTTTCAGTGATTCTACATTTTTCAGATCCATATTCTGCAAATCTGATACTTGTATTTGTTCTTTCATGAAATCCCCTTGCCGGGTGATTTATTTGATATATAAAAGGAGTTGAATCTCCATTTTTCTTCATGCTCAGTTATAATAAACTTCAGATATGATGTTTTAGAAATATTTTATCTAATTTCTTCATAAATTACGCTCTGCATGCTTCATCCATTCTCTGCATACTCAAAGTCATGGGAAATCAACATTTTTAAGCATATCCGGGGATGGAGGAACTTTTTAACATAGCTAGAATCCTTTGTTTGAGCTGAAATTTTTAGCATAGGTCCCTCATGACCTAATATAAAATAAAATCTTGTAATTTTCCTCAATTTTACGCAGATTTCTGAATACACCTATTTTAGGGTCGAAATCACTACTTTTCCTCACTTTTTGGATCCTAAATTCAGATCTGAGTTGTTGTTGTACTTGAAATCAGTTTCTGAGTGTCTATAAGAAAATTTTATGCACTTATAGCCCTCTTCACTTTCATTAGATCGTTTTACTTTGCTGCAGCCCCTCATTGGGCCTTCTCTTGAAGATAACTAGGTGTGGGAGATTTGTTTAACCCACCTAGTATTATTTGTTTCAGCTCAAATCTTGGATTTAGTTGGTTTATTGTCTGATATAAAGGATACAAGAGTTATTTTCCTGTTCTAAAGCATATTTTTCTGAAATTTGATTTTTAAGTGCATGATTCATGAGCTGTTCCTAAATAGGAATATTACAGTGGTATCGGAGCAATATCTTTGGCTGAGCATGTGGCTTAAAGCCAAAGTGATGACTCCCTAAAGGAGGAATATTTCAAGCTATATAGACAAAGTCTTCAGATGGCCAGGTAGCCTCTGGATCTCATCCCTTTTTTTCGAAGGTGACATATCCAGTAAATGTCCTCGCAGTCAATCTCTGGAATAGAATTTTGATATTTCTGAAAAGGGAAATTTACAGCGGTATCAGAGAAGAGAAGAGAAGAAAAAGAGATCAGAATGATGGAGAGGATGAGTTTACTCTCATCATTGTTCATATCTAAGAAGAGCCTCTCCAAAGAGGTAAATCAGAAGAGAGAAAGAAGATGCACCGAGACTCTTAGAGGGTTTCAAGAAGAAGCAAGCTGCAGTGAGACCTATATAAGGTTTCGAGAAGAAGAAATATACACTTCCTATCATCACAAAGCAAAGGAGAATGTCAATCTTGTCACTTTGGGCAAGAGATCTCCATTTTCACCATCTGCTGCTAAGGTGCTTGTACCTAGAGAAGAGGCACTTGCATCTTTGCAAGGTAGTCTTGAGCTCTTAACATATGGAGACCCATGCATGAATCAGGAGATGCATGAGGAGGAGAAGGAAGATACCAGCACTAGTATGCTTGAAGAAAGGAGGCCATCATTCTTGCCAGCGGTTGGAGGCATCATTGATCCGGATGGAGGAAATCTTGTGTTCTGTCAAGAGGTTTCCACATATCAGTTGATCCAAGGTATGCATGAAATTTTAGCACATATTGTTTCAAGATTAATGCATATCCAAGGATTAAATCAAAATTCTGATTTGAGGCAAAGATATGTCACAGCGCAGAGGACCCTTGATCTAATCAAGGAAGAGATTGGAAACTATCCCTATGCATCATTGTTGAGCTGCATTCAACCTCTTGGGTTGAGATGTAGGGTCTCAAGAAAGGGGATTATTACTATCCTATGTTCAATGGCTGATTGTGAGATCAGTAATGAAACATGCTTTGAGACAGTACATGCACTACTTTGCAGATCTATAGCGCTGTCACTTAGTGACTATGAAAAAGAGGCTTCATCTCTCTTGGAGCACTCTAGAGGCAGCTTCAACCTTGGGGCAATGGAGAAGAAGAAGATGAAGAGTAGATATCTTGATATGAGAAACATTTTCTCCCCTCTAGATGGCACTCTCTCAATAAGCATGCTACAGCTCAAAGAGAGACTTCTACTTACTGCAGATTCAGAGCCTCACTAGATTTGGAAGGCCATAGATGAGAGAGAGGTCTCACTAAGAGATCTCAACGGAGATGCATTTCAATATTTCATGAGATGCAAGGTTATTCATTGGTTCAAAGGAGATGGTATTCTACAAAGGGAGGATGCCATGATTATGAAGCACATCACTCATCTTCCATATTGGAGTGAGTGGATGAGGAGGATGATCAAGAGATCACATGATCACTTGCAGACATATATGGGCCAGCAAGCTTGGTTATGTTGGTTGCCCTTGGGAGAATATTATCACTCTCCAAAGGCACCTACTTCTCTGATCTATGCCTTGAAGAATGGTCATGAAATGAATAAGGAGGCATGGAAATGCTAGTTTCTTTTGGGTAAGCATGATCACTACCCAAATATTCTCATTCTCTCATCTCATGTTTTATGCATCATTAATAGATTATATGAAAAGGAAGCATGGTTGATGTGGTTGTTAAAAGGAGAGTTTGGACATCACATGCTAAATCTCATGTCCATGTATTCACCCATGTTTGAAATATGTCTCATTTATCCACATGTATTTATGTTTGAGGTATGTTTCATGCATGAACTTTGGCTTGGGAGGAGGAATGACTCCCACATGATGTGGTATGAGGGAGCTTGCTTGTACTATGTTGATGAGACATTTCACATGTCCATCATTGTGTTATTGCTCCATGATCCACATTTTGATAAGGCAAGAGGGCTACAAAAGTCCTTGTTGCTATGGCTGCTCTTGGGTGAGTATGGTTACTCCCCAATAGCTCATTATTTTCTGAATCATGCCTTGGATTTGAATGATATGTTGCAGCAAGAGAAGGCATGTATAATTTTGTTTCACTTGAGAAAGTATGGCCACCACATGACATCTCCTATGTCTATGTGTTTTGCATTGTGTAAAATTTGGCATATTGATCTCATGATGTGCATTGATGATAATACTTTGTATTAGGCTGATGTGACATATCATATGTCCATTAGTATGGTTTGGTTTCATGATGCACAAGAGTAGGAAATAGGGCAGAAAGACCTTTTGTTTCTTTGGTTTCTTTTAAATGAGTATGGTGACCACCCCATAGCTCATCATTTTCTGATTCATGCCTTATGTACCAAAGATAAATTGCAGGAAAGAGAGGCATGTACATCATCTTTTGGAAAGCTTGGCTTGCCCATCTTACATGAAGGAGATGGAGGATGGTAGCAAAGCATCTTGCTCCGGTGATTATTATTAGGAGAATATGGTTTGATATCTTTGTTTACCCATATTACTCCTTCCCTTCTTCTTTTGCATAACGCTGGAATGATGGATTTTGGATCCAACAAGGCCAACAGGGCTAAGAATGAAAGAATAACAATGCTTAATCAAGTTCATAAAACATGGATGGAGGAATGTTCTTGCATGATGAAGCTTTTACTTTATGGAAGAAGCTACTTTATTTTATGTCTCTCACATGTTTATGATGGTGTTGGACATCATTTAATTGTCATTTTGTACTTCATGATAAGAAGAGGACATCTAACCTTACAGTTGGAAGTCATCTCATGCATTTGTGGAAGACAGCTTTGGAACAAAACATACATAACATATTGCAGCAAATGGAGGAAGCCTTCCTTATGTGGATTCCATTTGGAGGGGAATGGATGGTTTGCATCTACAATAAGAATTTCTTGATGGCAAGCAACATTTTTCGGGGGGAGACTGTAATATTCCCAATTTTTGCAGCTAATGGGAATATTTCATTTTAATTTAAGTTTGCTTAACTCATGAATAAAAGTGTAAAGGAGGAAATCTAAAACTCCTAATCAACAAAATAAATCAATGCCCAATGTGAATATGGACAAATCTATGCCATTTCAATAAAATACACTTAGGTGTGAAAAGGAATGAAGAAGGTTGACTAGGTCAACATGACCAAATCACAGCAGTGTCTAGATGCATTGAACCTCCTTATTGATCAGCACAGTTTTGATTGGAGACCCTTCATGTGAAAAGGGTTAAATCATTGGAGGTTTTTTAGGGTTTTCTAAGCCCTAATGTTATAAAATGAAGAGGAAGGCCACAAGGAAAAGGTAGTTGAACATAATTCGATTTTGAGATTGCTTGGGTAGCTCAAAATCTCTGGTTGTTTAGCTAGAGAGAGGAATTTCCTATTTAGGAATTCCTCCTCCTTCATTTAGGATCTCTTGAAGGAGTATGTTCTGAAATTCCTCACATCTAGGCTTGAAGCCAAGCATCCTCCATCAATACAACGTTATATCTGCAACAGAATAATACTGTGTTGTTGGGTGTTGTAGTGAGGGGTTTTCAACACCACTTCCAAATCTAGTTTTGTAGAAAATGGAGCATTCCGTACTCTGGAAGATTAGTGAGGAAGAATTGTGCTTTATTTCTAGATCATGGCATCAAGCCAAAGGGCCTTCCAACATCAACTGCATAGTATACTTCAGAAACTGCTTTATTTTCTAGTGCATTGCTGCAGCAAGGTTTCTACCCTAGTTTGGTGCTCATTTCCTTGAGGAAGGGCCATCCCTTCTTATGGAAAGTTTTTGTTTCAGTATTCTTCTATAATTTTGTATAATTCAGCTCATATATTCATATTTTAAGTGATTCTGCATTTTTCAGATCCATATTCTGCAGATCTGATACTTGTATTTGTTCTTTCATGAAATCCCCTTTCCGGGTGATCTATTTGATATATAAAAGGAGTTGAATCTCCATTTTTCTTCATGCTCAGTTATAATAAACTTCAGATCTGATGTTTCAGACATATTTTATCTAATTTCTTCATAAATTACGCTCTGCATGCTTCAACCATTCTCTGCATACTCAAAGTCATGGGAAATCAACATTTTTAAGCATATCCGGCGATGGAGGAACTGTTTAACATAGTGTTAAAGATGTAAATCCCCTTTGTGGACAGAGGCGATCCCTACTAGCCTAGAACGGGTCTAGAAAAAATCAAACACGCTACAACGCAAGCTCCTAATTGCAAAAACAAAGCGCGATAGAAGGCCTACCTCAGGTCCAACGCTGTTTTCGTTGCGAAGAGGATGGTGCTCTCGATCCCTTGCTCCGATAGGTCACAATTCCACCACTTGACATGATCGAACACCTGCACATACAAGAAACATGATGAACATATGAGTGTAAAACCATATAATTGCAATTATGTGTCAGTCAGAGAGGACACAACTCATGATCATAAAACATGAACAATACAAGTGGAACTATAATCGTAGTCGCTTATCATTAATGAAACAAAGGATGATACAACCTGGCTCTGACGCTGAAGTCTTCCTTTGGCAGGTCGTCAGCGGAATACGTCTCGCAAAGCTTGCCAAGAATGGGGACAAGCCTCTCTCTTCGATCATCAATCTCCTTGCTATAGATTTGGCACTATGAGGACTATCAAAGCTCTTGCAGCATTCTTTTGGCTATGAAGGCTCTTGGAGATTAGCTTGCAAAGGGAAATGGCAAGCTTATATAGATGGTGGAATGGGAGTTGGGATCCCTACAATCATGGGATTGGCCCTATCCTCAAGGAAGCTTCCATCAGAGGTGGAAAACTACTTCCTCTACATGGAGATTCGAAGCCAACCTCCCAACTCAAATTAGAGACCAGTTTAGGAATTGGTTGGGGTCAATCTTCCGCCATTTATTTTTAAAAAACACCCTTTATTAAGCCTGGCACGGGTGCGGCTCTGAGAAAAAGCGCCAATTGGCACGCTTTCTTTGGAGGATTTGCCCTCTTGGCACGAGGGCTGAACAGTGTAACCGTGCCAATGCAAAAAAGGCTATTTTTAGGGTTAATCACAAGGAGTTGTCTTCAGGGAAATGAAAGTACATGTTCAGGGGAATGCCATGAAAGTGTTTTCAAGTTATGTCACTTCTCATAGGTCACCGAATGAACCCTCCAATGTGCGGGATGGGGAATTGCAGGGACGGTGACAAATTGTTGTGTAACAGATGCCCCCTAAAGCATGAAGCCCGAAAGAGAGAGAGGGGTGAAATGCTTTACGAGAACGTGTCCAATTGAAAACACCGCCGTCGGAAAACCTGCGTAGAGAAGTACAACTGATATCTCAGATACATGATATATATGTGGTATGGGGGCAGCCATCCATAACAGAGTATACAATAATTCAGATCCAAGGCATGGACGCAGCCATCCAGTAAGGATCGATAAATAGACTCAGGTATGGTCGCAGCCATCCAATCAATGAGCCATGTAACTAATCATAATAATCCACAAAATTGCAGCCTGGATTATAACATACAGGAATCCAGGGTCTTGCGCTCCATCTTGACCTGAACAAAGTACAAGTTCAAGCATGCGAATAAGTGAGCTGAAGTCGAACATGCAAGAACATCGTCTGATTACCAGCCAATGATGAAATCTATTAACAGACGCGAGAGGTACCACCAATAATGAAAATGGCCCTCAGGGTACTACAGGTACAATCTACGACATGTGAATCAATGAGCTGGCGTCGAACACCCATAGAATCACTCGATTGGAGGCCAATGATGAAAACCTCATGTCGAATGCAAAGAACCTTCCATTGAGGCATGCAGGCTCCAAGGTACCAGAAGGGAGTCTCTAGATCATCTTCCTGGATAATGAGTTGAAGTTGACAGGAATTGACCTTGATCGAAGGTGGGCCATAGTGTTTCCCACATCATCGATGCGAGACAGAGGAACATAATGTCTTTATGAATCACGATCAGATGAGAATCAGAGGAAGGTTGTTACTTGCAGAGGTCAACTTATCTTCAACATATAAACGACACGACAGTGGATTTGGAAGTATTTGACATCAAAATATCAGAGGTCATGATGACGAGGCGACGAGCATATGAGAGGTCAAAAGGGATCACCCAAACCCATGAAGGCAAGTGAAAACAAGATGAGATATCCACAACCCGACACGAACGCAGACAAGTGCCATGTTCAAGAGCGACATACTGCCGACACGACAATGACTTAGTTCCATTTTCCCCACCATTTCTGGCGAGTACCTCTTTTATTTTTACACAAGCTTGAAGAGGATACCATATGCTCACTATATAAGCCCATCCTAGTACATTTAACGAGCCTTAGGAAGGAGGAACTCGAATAGTGTCATTACGATTGAATCTGATGTCATCAGGGTTTAATGAGTCTGACAAAGGAATAACTCGACGTCTTTTCATATTTAGAGAGTTTGAAAAGACAGCGGAAAAGTAAACTCCAATGGTCCCTTTTCGTAAATAGTTCCTTAGACCCGAAAAGGTAGAAAAAAATATCTAAGAAAACCTCCTAGTCGCGATAGGCTAGGGTATTCCTTTTTCGTAAATAATCTATCCCAGCCCGAAAAAGGGGTAAACGTATACTAGGTAGATGTCGTTTCATGTCCATTTTAACGAGATCGAAATGACAAGGGACTTGGCAATGTTTTCATGTTTAGAGAGTCAGAAAAGAGCTGAAAGATGACTCCAAAATGACTTTTTTGTGTTTTTACCAAGTCCGAAAAAGTATAAAATACAACTCGTTTCACTGCCCAAGTTGCGTAAAAACCTGTCGCTGCACATAAAAGCAAGTGTAAAATCCATTTCCGACAAAATATATTAAAATATTGAGAAAAAATGACATATAAAACCTAAATTTGACTTGAAAAGTTATAAATAAGCCTCAAATGGTAAAACAAAATTACTTTTACTTTTTACCTTACTTGGAGAGCAACAGTGGTCTATTTGTGTGCAAACTTGCAGCGACGATTGTGACTAATTCGGGACGTCATTCAACTCCTTGTTTGTTCTAGGTAAAATGAATTCCCTTCAGCTCCATTTTAATCCATTTTTAATGAGTTCCCATTGCACAGTCGATCTCTGAAGGAGACTTTTTAAAATTTTAGGGCTCCGCCATTGGCGCGGGTATCGGGCACACACCCGCACCAATGGAATTTTGCTCACAAAGGGGTCACGCCAATGGCGCGACATGATTTTTTTCTTTAAATTTCTAAACATTGAGCCATCCATATGGATTTTTAGGCATGACAGAGATCTAAGAAGGGTTTTTTGATCATGTTGATGTAGGTAACCGAGCACAATGGTTATTGAATGGAAGGAAAGGGAACATGGAGAGGAAGATGAAATGGCTATGGAGAATGAAGCTTGTATGAATGCACTGAAGAATTGTGGACTCAAGAAATCTTTCTTACTCCATGTTTACAAGCTCAACCTGAGCTACTACAATACTTGGTCAGCATTTGGGACGAAAACGAAGAAGTATTTAAACTTCGGGACCAAGTGTTGGAACTTGAGGTTTCCGACATATATTTCATCACCGGGTTGTCGCGCAGAGGCCCAATACCCATCTTGACAGGTAGCAGACCTTCTGGTGAAAAGATGGAGCAATTAATGGCGAGGGCGTGCCCAGGGGCACGAACCGGATCAGGAAGCGAGAAGGTGGACATCCACACTTTCCAGGATCTAGCACTCAGAGTAGTGCTACACACCATTACGTGGGCTACAAGGTCGTAGGCACCGCATGAGGCAACCAAAGCCCAACTCATACTAGCCTCTGAGTGTATGAGTCCTACACTGTTCGATTGGGCTACAGCGGTGACAACCAATATCAAGAGGCAGCTGACAAGATGCAAGCAAGTCAAACTAAAGCAGTTTGGCTACGGTTCCATTTTGGTATCATTCATCCTGGAACGACTACCTATCTTCCAGGGCCAAGGGGCCATAGTTGCTAAGCCAGTACCACGAGAGCCGAGGATGGCTCGCTGGGCAGCACTTATGCCTAGATTAGGAGGAGGCCAACAGATGTCCTGGAGGCCGGATTTTTTTGGGTGGTTGCGGCGACAGTTGATCGTGGTCGAAGATTGGCCCTATGCCAGGACCGATTTCACCAGAGATTTTGATCTTCCGCTCCTGGAGGGGGAGGATTGGGATGAAGAGTTGGGTATGATAATCTTTTTTGAATTTATGTATTTATGATTTTTTGGTAATACATGTCTGTCCTAATAATGGTTTTATGTGTATGCAGACATCGGCCCAGAGAGGCCCGCGGGCATGTCGCCCATTGCGCGGCGAACCCATGCCGAACATGACCCTCAGGCTGAGGGTGGCAAGGGAGGTGAACTGATTCAGAACCTGGAGGGCATTGCCCGGGGGATCCCGGACTATGCATGGCTAGCAGATGTTCCTCTAGCATACCAGCGGCATACTGTGGGGGTGCCTAGTGGCCTCCACCGACTACTGAGACGCTTAGTGCATGCAGTGACTTGTTATCACGAGCATCATGCAAATTAGTCATTAGAGCTTTTCATATGCATATTTTTTGAGAGACATGTCGTCTCCAGCTGTATTAAGATGAACCTGTATATTTTTTTATTTTATGTGATGCACACTATGTAAACATTTCGACACACACATATATATACATATACCTATTTCTGGATGGATCTTTTTACATGTGATGATGTTTGTTTATAAATTACTCAAATGTCTATCTAAAGCCATATTAGCCACTGCATCTATTAATGAATTCATATGTCTGGGTATGTGTTGATATGTTATATAATCAAAATTTCTCTCCAATAAACGAATACGCAGATACAGACGTAAAATGGACGGGTTTCTTACTGAATAATGACCATTAAGCTGTAATACTACAAGTTGTGAGTCTAGATATACAAGTAATTCACGAATGCCGAGGTCCACAGCCTCGGTTAATATTTCCAACACGGCACTATATTCCGCGATATTATTTGTAGCAAGACCCAGACACACACCTTGCAGGTTAACCAACTCACCAGCAGGATCATAGATTACCCAGGCTGCCGAAGACAGATTCCTGATACTGCAAGAGGCACCATCCGCGAAACCCACAAACGGAGTAATAGACATCTGCACAATCAGGAAGACCCGATCAGCAGAAAGATGCTTACATGCACACCACACCACACATGCACACAAATGAATATACACACCTTTGTACACACACCACACCAAAAATGACTTCAAGCGTAGTATTTTTTAAGGTACAACCCATTTCTAGGCTGCGCCAACGAAACTCCTTCATAATAAATCAGCTCATCAGCCCCATTTTTTAATACTCGTTTTACAATGTAGGGCCCATGCCATATGGGTTGGAACTTTCCTGCTCCAATTTTGTCGTGCACTTGGTCGTATAGGACGACAAGGTCCCCTTCGACAAAGGAACGTGGAGATACGGATTGATCAAAGTGGGCTTTGACCCGCTTCTTCTGTGCTTCAATGACCAAAGCAGCCAAGCGGCGGGTTTCATCCAACCGTTCCAAATACAAGAGACGCTCTTCTTCAGGATAAGTATCAAGCAAAAGTTCCACAGCCAACTTTAAGGAAGGAATTTCGCACTCAACCGGAAGAGTTTCTTCCAGACCATACACCAATTGGAATGGTGTGAATCTGGTTGCACTCTTTGCTGACGTCCGGTAGGCCCATAGAGCTGAGAACAATTGGAGGTGCCAATTGGAATTATGAATACCAACTGTTCGTTGAAGCATTGTGACCAAAAATTTGTTCACAGCCTCAACCTGGCCATTTTCCTGGGGGTAATATGGCATTGAGCTATCATGCCGTAAGCCCAATCTTGATGTCAACTTGGCCATCATATAATCTCGAAAGTGAGTGCCATGATCGGTTACAATGGCCTGAGGGACCCCAAAACATGCAATAATGTGGTTGAAAATAAACTGGGCAGTTGTCTTACCGTCGGCGGTTAGTGTAGGCATCGCTTCAGCCCACTTAGTAAAGTAGTCGACAGCGACGATTATATATGCATGCCCCCCGGCCGAATGAGGGTTACACGTCATGAAATCTACGCCCCATTTTGCAAAAGGGCCGACAGTAATGACAGGATGCAAAGGGAGAGGTGGCGTGCGCATCTTACGG
Organism: Pinus albicaulis; assembly: GCA_034641835.2. NCBI lineage: Eukaryota > Viridiplantae > Streptophyta > Pinopsida > Pinales > Pinaceae > Pinus > Pinus albicaulis. The sequence continues at coordinate 175,941,293 of CM076571.1, read as the reverse complement.
TGAAAAACCTGGCACGCATGACATTTGCGGACTGCAACAATACAGTATTTGAAAATTGACGGCCAGAAGTAACCCGCACGCAGAATCCTCTGGGCGGTAGCATATCCAGACATGTGACCGCCACAGGTGCCACTGTGACACTCATTCAAGACTCGTTCAACCTCTTCCAGTGTCAAGCACCGACAGAGCACCGAATCTACTCCAACCCAGTATAATGTATCTCCTATAATACGGTAGGGTTGAGACTGATGTCGAATCCGACATCGGGCATCTTTGGTCAACTCAGAGCGAAATGTTGACGTTTGAAGATACACAATAATATCTCCATACCACGGGTCACGGGTGCTGATAAGGAAGAGGGTTTCATTTTGGAATATGTTCTTCGGAATGAGATGGGGTGGAGTCGGTCGGGAGGGAGCAAATGAGATCCGCGAAAACCAGTGATTTGGTCGACTTAACAGTAGTAAACTCTAAGTCAAAATATTGAAGGATAACGATCCATTTGGAGTATTTTCCCCCCATTAATTTTCGAGATAGAATATACGTCATGGGGTTTCAATCCGAAACCACGGTTACGATACGCAGCAGGATGTAGTGGCGAAAACGTTGCACGGCTTGCACTGCGGCTAATGCCAACTTCTCGACGTGAGCGTAACGTGTTTCCGTGTCAAGAAGGTTTTGTGATAGATAATAGACAACGTGTTCATTGCCATCATCGTAATCCTGCACCAAAACCATAGCTATGGTGCTAAACGCAGTGGCCAAATATAAAGTGAAATCACGGTGATAGTTTGGAGGACGAAGAAATGGAGCATTAACCAGTAACGTCTTAAGATTATCAAAGGATTGTTGAGCAGTCTCGTCCCAGTGAAAAGGAACGTTTTTCTTTAAAAGACGCGTGAATCCTTTGGCTACTTCCACGTAGTTCGGGATGAAGCATCGAAGGAAATTAGCTTTTCCCTGTAGACTCTGCAATTAGTGTAACGAAGAGGGTGATGGGAGATTGACAATGGCCTCGACATTTAGGGGATTGAGGTGAATCCCGTCCTTGGAGACTATGAACCAAAAAAGACAGCCAAAATCCACGTAAAAGATGCATTTATGAGGGTTCAGCCGGATATTATAGCGTCGACAGCGTTGGCGCACGTAAGCGTTGGCACACGGGTTTCGCACCAGGGTAGGTTGGAATCTCGTACACTACTATGTTGGGATCAATCCCAAGCATTTCCTCATAGGACCAAGCAAACATGTCTCTGAATTCTCGAAAAAGATCAGTATAAACTCGTATCTCATTAGGAGAACAAGTTACTCCCACATGTATGTTTTCAACTATCCCCGGTTTAACGAAGATGTCGATCGGAATGGTTTGAGTAATGTTGCTCAGGTTTCCCTCTAACAAGACCTCATGTGTCAATATGGGCATTTGGAGAGGTGGAGTGGGAACCTGAGATGCAAAACGCTCTAGAAAATCTGACATTGCCCCCAGGCTGGGCATAAAGGAGGAACGATGATGCGTATCGTTCCAAGGAAGCTCCTCAAGAGACATTTTTTCAACAATGGCTTCGTCATAAGGGAAAATCTCTTTAATAGGATCACGCGAGTCGGCCTCACCGAGACAGGGGGATTGAGAATAGATATCTAAAGCCATGCTCAAGGGAGCATGTTGAGGAGGGGGAGGATCGGATGTGGAAATAATTTCGTAGTAATTAATCTCCACTGGAGTTAAGGGAATCGATTCTCCAAAATCAGTCACCTATTCAGGCGAAGGGATGATCCATGGGTCGTCAAACCTATAGATCATATTAACTTGAATGGTGTGCGGTGGAGGCGCGGGAAAAATACCAATGAGGACAGGGTCCTTGAAGAGACTGGGTCCTATACTGTTAGGGGGATTTGGGATCTATCCACCTAAGGAACGTTGTTCTCGGAGGTAGAGGTGAAGAAAGACAACTGATCCACAGTAACGATTTTTCCCTCATGAGGGAATTTAATAAGTCGAAAGAGGGTGGATGTCACGCATAGCATGGCGTGAGTCCAACTGCGACCAAGAAGCAGGTTGTAGTTAAGCTTGGCGTCAACTAATTCTACTTCTACGTTGACTATCTTCCCCTGTAACGTAATCGGAAAACTCTCAAGAACACCCAGGGGTTTGGATTCCCGACCATCAATTGCCTCTAGGGCATTGGGAGATGATGAGAGAGCCAGAGAGCCAATGGCCTTCCAGCAGGTGGACGACATGACACAGGTAGAAGCACCTTCATCCACAACGTCCCTATGGATGTTAAGACCGTTGATCCCGACTTGAATAACAAGAGCGATTTGATGCGAAAGCCAGGGGGTAAATTTTTCTAAGTCGAAGGTGAGAAGACTAGAATCGGCGGGATCGATTCCACTGATTGCAGAAAACAAAGCTTTCCGTTGCGAAGGGAAACTTTGAAGGACTTCCAATGCGGGCATAGCAGAAGGCGCCTGTGCTAGATCCTCAACAATACTGTAGTGCTGAGCGGCACGGGAATTTAGATTGTAGGAAGACCTTTGTAGAACACCTTTAAAAGGTGGCTTCACAACAAGTTCAGCGGTAGGCTTCTCAATTTCCAAAGAACTGAAGATAGGTGGAGGAGGTGGGCCATCCACAACTTCCTTTCCAGCTGCCTGACGGGGTCCAGCATATTCCTTCGAACGCGTAGCAACGGATACAGGTGCAGCACCATTCATCATAAAGAAGTGGGACCCAAATGGTGCAGATGGTGACGGTTGTTCAACCATCTGGGTCTGCTGAGATGGGAACGGTTCTTTAAGAACTGTCGGAGTCCCTTTGGAGCCTTTGAGAAGTTGACTAATTTCAGATCATTGTGGAAAATCCTTGGTATAATGATCTCCTTCACAAATAAGGCAAGGGTACTTCAGTTTATGTTGAGAACCATCCATAGTCCGAGGCTTAGAATACTCTGACTTTGGGGCGTCGGGTTTGGATTTTCCTTTGCCCTTATTTTTCCCTTTGGAGGCTTTTTCCGTAGGATTGGCTTGAATGGTGTTAACCTCCACAGTTTTTCCAGAATCTGGAGGGGCAGGAAGAGCAGAATTATTGGACGAATTGGACTTCTGCTTCCCATTCGAGGATTTCCGAGAATTTTGAGACACGGAACCAATAACACCATCCACCGCTGGGGTAGGCGGAGCTTTAGAGGTTCCCGGGCGTGGAGCATCAGTCAAAATATCATAAAGCGTGCCACACTAAGAGTATACCAGATCGAGATACTGGGCATGCACAATGGCCTGTTCTTCAATCACACATGTCCCCATAGCAATATCTTGTGCGATTTTATTAACGAAGGATGTGGTGAACCAATGAGTTAGCAGTTGATCAGGTATATCAAACTTGATCAGCCTGCGACAACGTCGCCACTCATGAATGTGATTAGATATGTGGGTGGCTTTATCCTGCTTCAGTGAAGTCAGGAGATGCGTCCCAGCTTCATAGCGAACCGGTAACTGGAAGTGAGTCAGAAAGGCCATTGCTAAAGTATTGAAATCTTGAAAGATGCCACGGGGTAATTCAATATACCACTTAGCGGCAGCACCGATAAGAGTGCGCTGGAAGAGACGTAGATGAATTGAATCGTCAACCCAAGAGTTAGAAGAACACCACAAATGGTAGGTCATTACATGAGCTTGGGGGTCTTCACCAGCTTTACCTTCAAACTTTGGGCAGTCGCTGGGCACCTTGGTCGGAACCGGAGGCCAGTAAGGACTATGAAGAATCGGATCATTGGTTAATTTAGAAACGTCCGGTAATTCCAAGGTAGCCAAGAACGGAAATTGCAGATTGAACGGCATGCCAGGCCCTCGATAATGACCGGTACCTTTACTCCATGTTGGTTGAGAATATCCTTGCCCCCATGGGTTCTGTTCAGCAGGATTCTGACCATAGGGGGTACAGGGTGTATAACCAGCCTGATTCGGTTGCTGGTAACCAGTGTACGGGGCTTGATAACCAGAGTATGGGCCCTGATTGTAAGTCAGCCCTGTTTGAACAGTCTGTGGATTTGGCTGCTGAGTATAGGTGTAGCCAGGTTGTTGAGTGTAAAAATGGGAACGTTGGGACGGATTATAAGTCGGTCGAGATTGACCGTGGGGGTAGTAACTGCCTTGAGTTTGAGCGGGCTGCTGATAAGTGGGACCCTGCTGAGCCTAATAATTAGGATGCACTGGTTGATTCGGTTGCGGCATAGAGTAAACCAGCTGTTGGGCAGGGTTAACAGAGTGTGGAGGCTAGCCTGGTTGGACAGGCTGACCTGGCTGAACAGGCTGCCCTGGTTGAACAGGTTGACCCGGATGAACGGGCTGCCCTGGTTGAATAGGTTGACCCGGATAAACAGGTTGTGCCGATTGCGCAGGTTGACCTGGCTATTGTGGAGCACCAAGTTGTACTGGATGGATCGGTTGGCCTAGTGGAGGAATAGAGTCGGGTGGCAGCTGATAACTGGTTTGACCTGGAGCAGGACCATAAGATTGTCCTGGATGATGTGCAACATTTGGAGCAACGGGATACTGAGATTGCACGGGTTGGGATGGTTGGACTTTCCCCCCAGGACTGTATACCGGCCCGGGTTGGTACCCTGGTTGACTTGTGAGTCCTTGAGGTTTCCCTGGTTGGACTCCAGGAAGAGGCTACGCAGGTTGACCTGAAGGGTTGTAATACTGTCCTTGCGGACAGTATAATGGCCCTTGCTAGCCCGCAGGTTAACCTTGCGGGTCATAAGGATAGCCAGGCTAGCCTGAAGGTTGGCCTTGAAAAGGTTGTCCTTACGGGTTATAAGGATGCCCAGCCTGGTTATACGGTAAACCCTAAGCATGAAGTTGAGCCTCAGGAGTGGGTAAACGCAAAGGGTTCCCGTGCTCATCGTACTGATATGGAAAAATGTACACGGGTGTACCATCCTGTGCATAGTGCGAAAAATACGAGCGGTTGGGATCTTGAGAGGACTGTCCGACCTCGGGGTTCGATTTTTGTAGAGACAATCGATACTCCTCAGGAGAAATGTTCTCCGGCATAGCATAAGCTATATAGACGTCTTTGGGAAGCGATGTGGTCCTTACGGACTGAGTAGTAATAGCAGGTGTAGATGCAGCCACACAAACAGTGGGCCTGACGGGTATAGAAGTGACCTGAGGGGATGACGTGACAGGTGTCTGTGGAGACATCCCCAATGAAGGAACAACTGGCCTCGTAGAAGGAGCTGATACCCCCATAGAGGCAGCGGCGGCAATAATCTGACCTAAGGATCTATACCCTACTAGTAGTGAGGGACCATGGGAATACATAAAAGATGGTTCAGCGTTGTCTTCTGGAAATAACTTTCAAGTTACTTCTGGGAACAGCTGGTAATCTTCACCAGACGTGGGGATTTCCTCACTAGCAGAATGACTGGATTCACTCATATTTGAACCTGCCACTAAAACTCGTAACAGATGGCGATGACTAGGAGGAATAACAGCAGCTAAAAAGGCAAACCAAATGTAAGAGGAGGGAAATGTTCCCCTACTCCAAATCTAGACCAAGGGTCAGATAAGGGCCAATTGAACTCAACTGGTCCTCCAAAGGGAAGCTTAGACAAAACCGGTCCCCCATCGGGAAACTTGGAAACGATGGGCTGCTGAGGTTTAGCAGAGGATTGAGAAAACTCTGATGAATCGTCCGTATATGGACTACCAGTAGACGAAACTGAGGGTTCTGCCACTGTGGTAGCAATGATAAGAGAAAAAGATCAAACACACACACGGGCTGAAAAAGACTCAAGGCACACAATCAAACAGCCAACAAGAAAAATCTAACAGGGTGTGTGATCACGGGTGATTTATTTTACGACATTGAAACTTAGAAACTTCACCATTTCATGTTTTAAGAGTCGCGAAACGGATGAAAGATGACTCTATCTCTTTCAGTTTTGAAGCAAGCGTGAAAGGACAAGCTCTTGGTGATCTTTTCAAATTTAAAGAGTCAGATAAGATCAAAATGACTGCTCAGGATTACTAGGCAAAGGGTGTACTAAATAACCATGAACTGCAATATACACCTTGGTTTCAAAATGAAAGAGAAATCAACCAAGGACTTAACGTACGTGCAGGCAATCTCCCCGAATGCTGTGTCCGGTGTATCACGGGTATAGGGCAGCAGACTCGGCTTCCTATGGATAAAGGATAGAAACCTAGTGGGGTCTCCCTTTATATACGCGACGGTACGGGGAGCACAAGTCCGTACTAGTGCCGTCTAAAGCCAAGAGGCGAACGACAACTACTAGGTTTAAAGACGCTGGAACACGTCTCTATCCTAGACCTCTAAATGTTTCTTTAATGTTTCAATGCTGCCTTAGTGTAATTTGAATGAATTTTAATGTTTATCTTCAATTATGTTTCATTTTTCAGGCCCTAGCGAATGTAATGTCTCAAAATATCCTAAATGCACACTACATGCCACAGTATATCATTTCATTCGATGAAAGCTAACTACAGGAGAGTTAAGAGCTTTTCACACAACAACCAAATGACCAGAAAACAACTAATGATATCTCTAATGCAGCTAATGGAAACTAAAAGATTTTCGTTCAAAGTTACTAATCACTAATAACACCGAAAAGATCTAATCCACACCAACTAATTCAACGCAAAAGAGATTTTTTTTTTGTATTTTCAATGTTTAAGAGCAAGAGGACTAAACAAGATGAAAACTAACGAGACAAGCAATTTGAGAAGAAAAATCAAAAGAGAAAAACTATCAAATTTCACCAATGCAACCATACAATCGTATCTCAAATCGATAAAAATTTTCAAATCAAAAGACACCTAAAGACTCTAAAGTGAATCCATGTAATCTAGGCCCAAAATACATAGAAGTTAAATTTGGAAATGAATACAGTTGCAACATACTCAAATAACGCAATAAAATGATAGAAAACCACCAAACGAATGCAGAGAAGCAATCACAAAGCTGACTGAACAGACAGAAACCACAAACTCCCAAGGGAGGCTCGACGCACAATAGCACCTAGATGCCCTAGGGCTAAAATGTAAAATCGATAGAAATGGGCAAACAACCAAAGGAAGAAGGTCACAGTCAGTCAAACAAGGCTCCATAACACTCAAACAGTCGCAAAAACAAGACGAAACACCTAGATCAGTCTCAGAAGGCTCAAAACAGAGTAAACCCTACTACCTTACAGGATTGGTGCGACTGTAAGGCTGAAACTAGCGCCAGAATGGGATTGGCGCGAGTAATACACTGACAACATGCGCCAGTGGGCATGAATGTCACACTGAAAAGCGCTCTAGTCGATTTTATTAAGGAAAAATAAAAAATAAGCAATCCAAGAAGCAGAAAAGTGATGGTAAAGCTCAAACCAAAAGCCAAACTCACAAAAAGAGTCATCCAAAAGAGTTGATCAAGTAGGAAAAGTCAAGAGACGACCGAGAGACAAGACAACACTCCAAGTGTTCAGTTCATAAACTAAACTGGAGATTGACTGAAGCAACATTGATCTACTTCGCTAATGCAGAGCAAGAGCGTTTTGAAGGCTATCTGGCTAACTTCAGGCTCCGTCTGTAGTTCATAAAGCAAACAACAAGCTAACTCCCCAGCGGAGTTGCCAATTTTTTGAGGAGGTAAATCCCCTCTGCAGACAGAGGCGATCCCTACTAGCCCAGATCGGGTCTAGCAACAATCAAACACACTACAATGCAAGCTCCTAATTGCAAAAATCAAAGCGCGATAGAAGGCCTACCTTAGGTCCAACGCTGTTGTCGTTGTGGAGAGGATAGTGCTCTTTATCCCTTGCTCCGACAGGTCACAATTCCACCACTTGACGCGATCGAACACCTGCACGTACAAGAAACACGACGAACATACGAGCGTAAAACCATATAATTTCAATTATGTGTCAGTCAGAGAGGACACAACTCATAATTGTAAAACATAGACAATACAAGTGGAACTATAATCGTAGTCGCTTATCATTAATGAAACAAAGGATGATACAACCTGGATCTGACGCTGAAATCCTCCTTTGGCGGGTCGTCAGCGGAATACGTCTCGGTAAAGCTTGTCGGAAATAGGGACAAGCCTCTCTCTTCGATCGTCAATCTCCTTGCTATGGATTTGGCACTATGAGGACTATCAAAGCTCTTGCAGCATTCTTTAGGCTATGAAGGCTCTTGGAGATTCTTGGAGATTAGCTTGCAAAAGGAAATGGCAAGCTTATATAGATGGTGGAAGAGGAGTTGGGATCCCTACAATCATGGGATTGGCCCTATCCTCAAGGAAGCTTCCATGAGAGGTGGAAAACTACTTCCTCTACATGGAGATTCGAAGCCAACCTCCCAACTCAAATTAGAGACCAGTTTAGGAATTGGTTGGGGTCAATCTTCCGCCATTTATTTTTAAAAAACACCCTTTATTAAGCCTGGCGCAGGTGCGGCTCTAAGACAGAGCGCCAATTGGCGCGCTCTCTTTGGAGGATTTGCCCTCTTGGCGCGAGGGCTGAACTGTGTAACCGCGCCAATGCAAAAAAGGCTATTTTTAGGGTTGTTCACAAGGAGTTGTCTTTAGGGAAATGAAATTACATGTTCAGGGGAATGCCATGAAAGTGTTTTCAAGTTATGTCACTGCTCACAGGTCACGGAATGAACCCTCTAATGTGTGGGATGGGGAATTGCAGGGACAGTGAAACATTGTTGTGTAACACATAGCTAGAATGATTTTTTTGATCTGAAATTCAGAGAATAGGTACCTCATGACCTAATCTAAAATAACCTCCCGGAATGTCCCTTAATTTTACGCAGATTTCTAAATACACCTATTTTAGGGTCGAAATCACTGGTTTTCCTCACTTTTTGGATCCTAAATTCAGATCTGAGTTGCTGCTGTACTTGAAATCAGTTTCTAAGTGTTGATCAACACATTTTATGCACTGATAACCCTCTTCACTTTTATTATAGCGTTTTACTTTGCTGCAGCCCCTCATTGGGCCTTCTCTTGAAGACAACTAGGTGTGGGAGATCTGTTTAACCCACCTAGTCTTATTTTTTTCAGCTCAAATCTTGGATTTAGTTGGTTTATTGTCTGATATAAAGGATTCAAGAGTTATTTTCCTGTTCTAAAGCATATTTTTCTGAAAATGTGTTTTTAAGTGCATGATTCATGAGCTGGTCCTAAATAGGAATATTACACGCTGATCACATGATTAACGTTAAACAAAAAAACCGTCGTAGTATGCATTAACCGCTAGTGTTCAAATTGTGTTTTCACCAATGTCTCTGCGGTCTACGTAACTCGACCTTCAAACTGGAGTTAAACCTGTCAACTAGAGTTCTGACCAAGAGTTCCATCGACAGTTAAATGCAGAGTGGATAACCTCCAATAGTTAGTCTTGTGTTTTTGGGGTTGGGATGTGGCCACCCCAACTGTAAAATTTAAATGCAATGGTTAGATTCAACAGTAGTTTAGGAGCGCACCTAAAAAATGGCAGAATTGTAGGTTCTAACCCTGTACAGAAATTATCTACGAACGAATCTTTAAAACAGAAAATAAACAATAGCGAGAGCATAAAACATCAAACAAATAAACACATAGATTTTCCCCTGGATCCAAAATCAATACGACCAGCTTGATTTTTCATTATATTCCTTTTAGTGTTACAACACATATATATACATGCCGAAGCATACATAAACCCCAATCCATTAACCCTGGAATATAACATAATCGTAGTTCCCTTGACCAGATCTACAAAATATCAGCGGCCAAAAACCATCATGCCTCAAAACCATGTGCAAACCCATACACAAAACCATGGGCAGGTCCACCCACCACAAAATAAGGACCAAAAAAATAAGGCAATGCCCCGGACCCCGACAGGGGGGGCTATCACCCCCCCGTGTTATCCCCCAACGCATGACTAGTCATGGAAAGAATATAACACAAACCCAACATTCTCCCACTTGTTGTTTTCTTTCTGTAGGGGGCCACAGGAAAGCTGAGTCATTAGCCCAAGTTTGAAACACCCATTGTTTCTCTACACCAAGAGAACTTCTGAGTGCTCACAGACTTTGTCAATGCATTTGTAACATTCTTCAAAGTGTCCACCTTTACCAGCAACAACCTTTTAGCTTCAACCATATATCTAACAAAGTGATATTGAACATCAATGTGATTTGTCTTTGAATGATAAGCATGGTTCTTAGCTAAGAAAATTGCACTTTGGCTATCACAGTTTATCCTTATAGCTTGCTACACCAACCCCATAGCTGAACACAATCTCTACAACCAAACTTCTTCCTTGCTTGCATGAGTGCCTGCCATGTATTCTGCCTCTGTAGTTGAAGGAGCCACTACAAACTATATTTTACTCATTTAACTGATTGCACCTCCAAATAGGCTAAACACATACCCACTTGTATATCTTCTTTGGTCCAAATCTCCAACCCAGTCTACATCAACAAAACCACAAATGTCCAACACTCTTTCCAATCCTGGTCTTCCCTAGTAGCACAAGCCATAATCACTAGTGCAACACAAATATCTGAAAACCCACTTCACTGTTGTCCAATGCTCCTTCCCTGGGTTTGACATAAACCTGCTCAAAACTCCCACTGCATGTGCAATGTCTGGTCTAGTACAAACCATTTCATACATCAGGCTACCCACTGCACTTGCATATGGAACACAGGACATATCCTCCTATTCTTCTTGTGTCTTGGGACACTGTTCAGCAAACATCTTTGTACCTACAGGAATCGAAACATTCACCGGTTTAATATCCTGCATATTGAACCTCTGCAATATAGTCTCAACATACTTCCTCTGGTTTCACCAGAGCTTCCTCTTTTCCTGATCTCTCTTAATTTCCATGCCCAAAATATAGTTTGCAGCACCAAGATCCTTCATGTTGAATTTGGAGAACAGCTGGGTCTTCAAATCTTGGATAATTTCTTTGTAATTTCTAATAAACACATATCATCCACATACAAGACCAAATAAATAACACGATCACCAATTAATTTAAAATAAACACAGTGATCCTCCTTTCTTCTGGTGAAGCCAAGCCCCCGTATATAGGTATCAAATTTCTGATACCACATCCTTGGTGACTATTTTAACCCATACAGAGACTTCTTTAACCTGCATACCAACTCTTTCTTCCCCTTCACCATAAAGCCTTCGGGTTGTTTCATGTAGATCTCCTCTTCCAGATCCCCGTGAATAAATGTTTTCTTCACATCCATCTGTTCTACCTCAAAATCAAATGTAGTAGCAACAGATAAAAGTAATCTAATAGAAGTAACTTTGGCAACAGGATAAAAAATATCACCAAAATCAATTCCCAACACCTGGGAATAACCTTTTGCTACCAATCAAGCTTTGTGTTTCTCCACCTTGCCTTCTACATTCATCTTCTTCTTAAACACCCATTTGCTCCCGATGGGCTTCCTTCCATCCGGAAACTCCACCAGATCCCATGCCTCATTTTTATGCAAGGATGCCATTTCATCAACCATGGCCTCCTTCCAGAGTTTTCCATCCTCTCAATATACTGACTCCCTGACAGTTCTGGGATCATCATTACTTATATTTAAAGCAAAATTTGAACAGAAAGAAGATGGACTATACCTTTCTAGTTGTATTATTTCTTGAACTGATCTTCTAGCAATTGGAGTTTATGGCTCTTCCTCTTCTGAGTCTTATTCTGTTGTAGAGTCGAATTCATCCTCCTTTAGCTCAAACTCTATCTTTTCAGGTTCCTTTGGTAGGACTTCATGTTTAACAATATATTTCACCTCTCTAAACAGCACATCTCGGTTGTACACAACCTTCCTTGTTTCTGGGTTCCAAAGCTTGTAACCCTTTAAACCATCTGCTCAAATTTATTATCCAACTTGCTCCTTTTCTCCTTTGTAACATGTACATATGCATCACATCCAAATACCCTCAGATGTGAAAGAGAGGGTTTCTTACCAATCTATACCTCATGTGGAGTCTTATCCTCCAACGCTGATGAAGGTGATCTGTTAACCAAGTAACATGCAGTCTCCACTGCCTCTGCCCAGAATTCTTGTCCTAACCCGGTAACACTGAGCATGCTTCTTGCCTTTTCCATTAGTGTTCTATTCATTCTTTTTGCAACTCTGTTTTGCTCAGGTGTGTATGGAGTAGTCTTCTGCCGTGCTATACCACACTTTTACATAACTCTTCAAATTCCTTCTTGCAAAACTCCCCACCATTATCTGTCCTCAGCACCTTTATCTTATTCTCTGTCTGGTTTTCCACCAGAGCCTTAAATTCTTTAAATCTGTCAAAGACATTAGATTTCTTCCTCAAGAAATATATCCATGTATTCCTTGAGAAGTCATCTATGAATTAAACATAGTACATAGACTTACCCAGTGATAGAACCGACACTGGTCCAGTACACAAACTTACCCAGTGATAGAACCGACACAGGTCCAAACACATCACTGTGCACAAGCTCTAATATCTTGTTTGCCTTCTTGGCACCAGAAGGAAAACTCACCCAATTTTTCTTCCCATATACACAATGTTCACAAAATAAAAAATCCAAAGAGCTATTAGACATACCTTCTACCATACCATTTCCATGCACTATCCGAAGGCCCTTCTCTCCAATATGTCCAAGCCTTTGATGCCATAGCATGGTCTTTTCTCCAGACATCGCTAGCCTTTCCGCTCCACTTTCGGGAACCACAGAAATATTGCACCCATCAATAACATTGCTGCCCTAAAGCTTGTACCGAGTTCTAATGTGAACTCCCCACATTAATACTAGTGCTCCCCGAACCATCTTATAGGCATCTTTCTCAAACATTGTTTTTACACCTACATCATCCATCTTGCTTACAGAAATCAGATTTCTAGCCAATTCAAGAATGTGAAGAACACCAGGAAGTGTTCTAATACTTCCACCTTGCAACTGCAGCTTAACTTTTACACGTTTGATGATTCTTGCCTTCCTATCATCACCTAAGAAGACATCACTGCCATCATATTTCTCATACTCACAGAACCACTCCCTATGGGGAGTGAAGTGAAAGGATGCACCTGAGTCAATCAACCATGACACATGATCTACATGTGTATTTGAAGAATAAGGCAAATACACATCCCCACCTTCATCTGAGTTGGTTTTTTCCTCTGCAGAAGGAGCATCATTAGATCCATTTCCTTTCTCAGGAGCTTTAGATCTGCAGTCCTTTTTGTAGTGCCCTTCCTTTCCGCATTTCCAGCACACCTTTACAAAATTTTGAGGAGATTTAGATCTCCCTCTAGATTTAGATCTCCCACTCGAAACCTTATTTTTGTTTCTGTTCTGGGACCTTCCTCGTACAGATAAGGCATCTCCATTCTGACCCTCCATATTTCTCTGTCTCATTTCCTCTGACAGCAAGGCTGAGACAATGTCATCAAAATTCAAGGTATTTGTATTGCTACCTATTGCAATAACTAGACTGTCCCGCGAATTTGGTAGAAAACAAAAAAAACTGATGCACTTATCTTCATCTGATATTTTAATATCAACAGATGATAGCTAACTTACCACAGTATTGAAGGCATTCATATGCTCTGTCACCGAGTCTCCATCCTTCATCCTCAGGTTATACAAATTTTTCTATAGGAACAATTTATTCACTATAGACTTAGATTGGTAAAAATTCCCAAGTTTGTCCCACAAGGTCTTTGTCGTAGCTTCCCCAAATACATTCAACAATACTGAATCTGAGACACACAATCGTATTTTGATCTTTTCCTTCCGATCCAGTTTCTTCCAGTCTTCATCTAACATTTTCGTTGGTTTAGTACCCAGATCTACCGCGATCCACTGGTCCTCATCCACCAGCAGATCCTCCATCTTGAGCTTCCACAACTCAAAACTATGACTATTAAATTTCTCGATCTCTATCTTCCCGTTGCTCGCCATCTTCTTTCACCGCAAGAATCAATCCCGCAGATCTCCCACTGAATAGGGTCTACCTCAAGCCCAAGAAAAAAACCCCTTAGAAGCAAAGGCATCCCCTTGAAGCCGAAATTTCTCTGATACCAAATGTAGGTTTTAACCCTGTACAGAAATTATCTACAAGCGAATCTTTAAAATAGAAAATAAACAATAGCGAGAGCATAAAACATCAAATAAATAAACACTGAGATTTTCCCCTAGATCCAAAATCAAGACTACCAGCTTGATTTTTCATTATATTCCTTTTATTGTTACAACACATATATATACATGCCAAAGCATACATAAACCCCAATCCATTAACCCTGTATTATAACATAACCGTAGTTCCCTTGACCGGATCTACAAAATACCAGGGGCCGGAAACCATCATGCCCCAAAACCATGTGCAAACCCATGCAAAAAACCATGGGTGGGTCCGCCGAGAAAAAAATAAGCACCAAAAAAATATTTCGGGGCACTGCCCCGTGTTGGGATTCCTATGTTTTGGCAGGTTTGGCTCTACCAAAATACAAGACAACATCAAAACCACTTTGGGACCTCAGGATCTAGCCCTCCTGGGTCCAGAGAGGGATCTCTCTATAAAGGCAAAGAAATATATGTCTTTGAAGTTCAATTTAAAGGTATTAGGCTAGTTATAAGGCTCAAGGGTTATTGTTTTGTTTGTTTGTTTGGTTGGTTGTTGGGAAACATGAAAGAAGGGTTCAATGTAAGACAAAGAGGTGAGCAAGGAGGATTTTAGCAATGGGAGACAATTCAAAGAGAACTCAAGTCCATTGGGAAATGGAGTCATAAAAGGGTTTACTTGCAATTCAATATCCAAGGCTTTCAAATGGGCTAGTCATCTAAAACAGAGAATCTTTAAAGATGATAGGGTGGGATGAAAAGATAATGAATGAAGGTGAATGACAAGGAAACCTCCAAGGTGACCACTTAGGAATAAAATCTAGGGACAGGGCATGCCTTAAACACCTATGATCAAACTCCTAAGAGGCTAGCTCTTCAGACAATAAGAAACACTTAAGATTTAACACAAAGGTGAAGCCTGAGATCAGAGAAAGGCTTTGAACTTTCAATGCTTTGACATTCAACTTGAGGGAACTTAGAAAGGCTTAACTGTTAGGAAAGAACCCTAGTGAGACAGAATCAACTCTAATCTCCTAGTATCCCAATTCTTTCAACTAAAACCAGACAAGAACATCTAAGAACAGATTCTAAATTCATGCATCAGTAAGTAGGGAAAACCAACTACTATACTGGCTAAATTATCTGGAATTAGTTCTCATATTGCACAATTGGTAGAAAACATCAAAGATAATAAGAGCAGGAAGCATTAGGGTACCATGTGAGGGTAAATCCTAATCTAGATTATTGATTTCTTATCAGAGAATTGAAATATGATGAATTACGACTTACAATACACAGTTATCCGATCAACAACCTTTACAATCTATTTTTCATGAGTATTATAGCTTGAAAGAGAGGTAGAGGAGGTAGATGGAACTTTAAATGAAACATTAAAATAGAAGTAGAAGGGAGCTCGAGGCCCATTCTGTCTTAATATCCCTGCATGGACTCTCAGTACTCTTCGGATGAAAGAGTGGTCTTCGACAGGCTGATATTAACTTCGGGTATGTCTCTTTGATGTACTTTCAGTTGTAGTACTCTGTAGTACTCTGGGAAAAGAAAAAGGCAAATAAATGACTTCAGATCTGCCATACTATATAACAAATGCTCTGGCAATCTTAGGAATTTCTGTCAGGGTGGAGATCTTCTCGGGAACGTTGATGAAGAGTAAAAAACATTATGGGAACTTTGTCCTTTTTTGAGAAAGAACCCTCTACTGATGTGAAACACTGATGTGGTATGTTTTCTGCTTTAGGCCTCATTAGGTATTCTGTGTCAATCATAAGGTCTTAAATCTTGTACATTCTCCCTTTAAACACTGAATTAAAGCTTAAAATCTTCAATATGGGCATTAAATCACTTTAAACCTTCACTGATACTCTTTGCCGCTTCATTGACTGTCACTATCTGTTGATTGCAGGTTCCATGGCACTGAGGGTTTTTAACAGAGTTAATAACACTGATATTTTACAAAAAATATGTTTTAAACCCCTCTTAGGAGTATTTTCTGCTATCTCTGGCTCGGAATAAACATTCTCTGTGCTCTATGTCACTATGACCGTGACTGTGAGAAATAATGGTTTTCACCGTCTGGTAACCCTGCAAAACACAAAAAATTTGTTAAGAAAATCCATGGGAGTGCAGGTGGATGCTACGGAGGACTAAGGAAATGGCAGCGCAACAGTGGAAGCAATGGCCGCAGTGGAGAAACGATGGAAATCATGAAATAATGGCAAAAAATTGTTCTGACGGTGGTCTGGTGAAGAAATGGTTTTGGACCGTCTAATTAGACCTGGTAGTGGTGATCGACGGTCGTGATTTTCCGGAGGGGTTGCCTTTAGAAGGTAAGTCAGATGAATAAACGTTTAGTGTAAAACACTAAAGTTTTACCTTTGGGCGGAATACACAAGAGATCAATGAAAATCAAATGAAATGGGGGCTTTGAATGGTGGGACCGACATGGGCGGAGGGTGATTGAGTGTGGACCGTTAGATCTTAGGAGGAGATCAACAGCTGAGATCCTCCGATGAAGTCTTTTGGAGGTCCGATGAACAAAATATGAATGAAAAATGCGATGGAATGAGGACTGTATATATATACAGATCGACGGTCAGGATCTTCGTGAAGTGTTGTCAGAGGCAGAAGAGGGGAAGTAGTTTTCAGGAGAAAACAATTGTTTTCGCACTGCTTGGGAGTGGTTTTTAAAATCTCTCAAAAAAACACAATATGGTCCACCGCCCGACACGTGGCAAAACAAAACCACCCATATCGCGCGATTTCAAAATATTAAAGATTGGACACCAAAGTTACACGATCTAGTTCTCGGCCGTTGGATGTGGGGCAATGAGATCTGATGGTGGAGGTGGCAGCGCGATAAAGGAAAGATGTGCGGTCAGAAGTGGGGTGCCTAGTCAGCGACAGTTTTAATGTGGGTCGTCTGATTTGGTAATGGACGGTCAGGATCAAAAGGCGGGGCGCTAATTTTCCAATGGGGAAGATATTATAATATACAGGTGGAACAAATCTTGACCGTTAGATCCAAGGGATGGACGGCGAAGATTTCACAGAGGAGGTGGAGGCAAAAGGACAAATGAATGGGTGGGAGGTAAGAGGGTCGTTGGATCTTATCAGATGAATGGCTAAGATCTAATTGCAATCAGAGAAGGTAGGGGCCAGAACTCGAATGGTTGATGTTGCGATTGCGCATGGGCCATTGGATCAAGGTGAGATCGATGGTCGCGATTGGATCAGAGATCACCAATCGGGGAACACAGGGTGGCACTTGAGAATTGGTGTGATTGGCAGTGATGCGATGTAGCACAGGCCGTCAAATCATTAAGGGATCAACGGTGGAGGCTGGATCGGGGATCGCCAATCGGGAGACACAAGGGCGGAGTGTGATCGAATCTTGGTCGTTGGTTCTTGTGGATTCAACAGCCAAGCTTGAATCGGAGGTCGGCCAATCAGGGAGACGAAAGGTGGTGCATTAAGATCTTGCGATTGGAAATTGGAGCAGTGGTGCGATGGTCGTCGCATCGTTTAAGAATCAACGGTGGAGATCACAATCGGAGGTTAACAAAGGGATGAGGCAGGCGCAGTGTGAGATTTGCACTAGCCGTTAGATCTTCATGGATCAACGGCTAATATTGCAGTGTAGGCTAATAGACCAAATGTCCTCTCGCATCGAAAATTTTGGATTAAAAAAGGAAATGCGCCCAAGGGAAACTTCTGATTGTGATTGGCGCCTAAGGGCTTGGCACCTGGTCTTGGCACTGGTTGTATGCGGAGAAGGGGCTGGGGCTTAGCCGAAGGGGCTTAGGCCTAATATATGGTAAAAAATGGGTTTTTGGGCCTAAAAATAGAGTTTTTAAGACTGAACATAGGTTCTTGTAGGGGAATAAAGGGGTTTTTGAAACAAATGAAGGGATTCACAAGGTTTTTAAAGGGGAATTAGGTTATTTAGATGACTTAGGAAGGGATTTTATGGGTTAAAGGGGTGTTGGGGTTCCTGTGTTTTGGCAGGTTTGGCTCCACCAAAAGACAAGACAACATCAAAACCACTTTGGGACCTCAAGATCTAGCCCTCCTAGGTCCAGAGAGGGATCTCTCTATAAAGGAAAAGAAATATATGTCTTTGAAGTTCAAATTTAAGGTATTAGGCTAGTTATAAAGAGCAAGGGTTGTTGTTTGTTTTGTTTGTTTGGTTGTTGGGAAACATGAAAGAAGGGTTCAATATAATACAAAGGGGGAGCAAAGAGGATTCTAGGCAAAGGAGAGGTACTTCAAGGAACACTCGAGACCATTTGGCAATGGAGTCATAAAAGGGTTTACTTGCTATTCAATATCCAAGGCTTTCAATTGGGCTAGTCATCTAAAATAGAGGATCTTTAAAGATGATAGTATGGTATGAAATGATAAGGAATGAAGTTGAATGACAAGGAAACCTATGAAGTGACCAATTAGGAAGTAGATCTAGGGACAGGGCATGCCTTAAACACCTATGATCCAACCCCTAAAAGGCTAACTCTTCAGATAAGGGAAACATTAAAGATTTAAATACAAAGGTGAAGCCTAAGATCAGAGAAAGGCTTTGAACTTTCAATGCTTTGACATTCAACTCAAGGGAACTTAGAAAGGTTTAACAGTTAGAAAAGGGCCCTAGTGAGACAGAATTTAGTTCTAACCTGCCAGTATCCCAATTCTTTCAATTAAACCAGACAAGAACATCTAAGAACAGATTCATAAACTCATACATTAGTTAGCAGTGAGTAATAGGTACTACACTGGTTAAATTATCTTGAATTAGTTCTCAGATAGCACAATCAATAGAAAACATGAAAGATAAGAAGAGCAGGAGGCATTAGGGTACCATGCGAGGGTATATCCTAAGCCAGATTTCTGATTGTTACCAGAGAAATGAAATGTAATGAATTACAGAATGAAAATAGAGACAAAGATAGAACACATCACCGTTGCTTTAAATCAGGATCCAAAGAAATTGCTTGTCATATTAAAGAGAAACACCAGTCATATACAACATTGTCCAATAGCTTGACATTCAGTCTGAAAACATCTTCCTCAACCTATCTTACAACTTTACACACAAAACTATATCTCAAGATAAACAGCTTACAATTCACAGATATCCAATCAACAACCTTTACAATGTGTTTTTTCATGAGTTTTATAGCTAAATAGAGGCAGAGGAGGTAGATAGAACTTATAATGAAACGTTAAAACTGAAGCAGGAGAAGAGGGGCCCATTCTGTCTTAATATCTATGTATTGATCTTCAGTACTCTTTGGGTTAAAGAGTGGTCTTCGACAGGCTTATAGTAATTTCATAGTTATGTTCTTTGATGTAATTTTTTGCTGTAGTACTATGTAGTATGCTGGGATAAGAAGAAGGCAGATAAATGACTTTCAGGTCTGCCATACTTTGTAACAAATGATTTGGCAACATTAGGACTTTCTATCAGGGTGTAGATCTCCTCGGGAACACTAATTTAGATTAGTAACAGTATGGGAACTTGTCCTCTCTCGGGAAAGAACCTTCTGCTGATGTGAGACACTGATAAGATTGTTTTTTGTGCTTTATGCCTCATTAGGCCTTCTGTGTTAATAATAAGGTCTTCAATCTAGTACATTCTCCCTTTAAGCATTGAATTAAAGCTTAAAATCTTCAATATGGGAATTAAGCCTCTTTAATTCTTCACTGATACTATTTGCCGCATCTTTGACTATCTCTGTTTGTGGAAATGTAATTTTAATGGCGCTGGAGGTTTTACAGAGTTCAACACTGGTCCTTTAATGAGATTTTTCATTCAAAAAACCTTCCCAAGAGTTTTCTCTGCAATCTCTGGCTCGGAAAATGGCCTTCTCTGCGCTCTGTGTCACTATGACAGTGACTGTGTGCAACAACGATTTTCACCATCTGCAACCTTGCTAAACACAAAAACACATTAAGAAATCCAGGTGGGAGGGAGGGTGAATGTCATGGAAGACTATGGAAATGGCAGTGTAGCAGTGATGGATGCGGTGGATGCAGTGGGAATGGCTGAAAAATGCAGTGAAATGGTCAAAGACTAATCTGATGGTGGCCTGGTGAAGAAATGGTTCTGGACTGTTAGATTAGATGGACTGATGATGATCAACAGTCGAGATTCACCGTGGGGATTTCTTTTGGAAGGTTAGGCGGAGAAAATCAACTTCAATTTTTATAACACCAAAGTTCTAATGTTGGGCGGAGGAAATGATTTTTAATGTAAAACATAAAGTTTTGACCTTTAGCGAAATACAAAGGAAAAGTATGAAAATGCAGTGAAATCGGGCTTTGAATGGTGGGACCGGCATGGGCGGAGGGTGATTGATTATGGACCATTGGATCTCAGGAGGAGATCGATGGTGGAGATTACTCCGATGAACTCTGTGGAAGCCCGATGGAGAAATATGAATGAACAATGCGATGGAAAGAGGACCGTAGATCTATATAGATCAACGGTCGAGACTGCATGGAAGAACTTTCGGAGGCGGAAGAGGGGAAGTGCTTTCCAGGATTAAACAACTGTTTTCGCATTGCAATGGAGTGGTTTTGAATTTTTCCCAAAAAAACGCAATATCGCTTGCTAGCTGACATGTGGCAAAATAAAACCACCCATATCGCATGATTTAGAACCGTTAAATCTCAGACACCAAAGTTGCACGATATGCTTCCTGACCATTGGATGTGGGGCGATCAGATCTGACGGTGCTGGACGGAGCACGATACGGGAACATGCGCGGTTGGTAGGTTGGGGACAAGTCGAAGGTGGTTTGAATACGGGTCGTCCGATTAGCGGAATGAACGGCTGAGATCTCAAGAGGGAAAGCAAAGGCGGAGGGGTTGGTTAATGGACAGGAGGAATCCTAATCGTTGGATCCCAGGGGATCAACGGTGGAGATTTAAAGATGAGGTGGAGGCAGAAGGGCCAAATGAATGAGCAAGAGAAAGGTGGACCGTTGGATCAAATGGGATAGATGGTTGTGATCTAATCACACCAAAGGATGGCAGGGCCAAAAACTCTGATGGTTAGAACTTGTGATTACATGTGGACCGTTGGATCGGCGGAAGATCGACGGTCGCGATTGGATCGGGGATGGCCAATTGGGGGCACAAGGGCAGAGTGAGAGAAAATCCTGGCCATTGGTTCTTGTGGATTCAACAACCAAGATCCAATCGGGAGTCAACCAATCGAGAGAAAAAAGAGTGGCATATTAAAACCTTACGATTGGCGATTGGAGCGGCGATGTGATGGTCGTTGGATTGTTTAAAGATCAACGGTGGAGATCACGATCGGAGGAGAATGGAGAATGGCTGAGGGGCACAGCGTGAGATTAGTGTGGACCATCGGATCTTTATAGATCGACGGTGGATATTGCACCCATGGCCAACAGACCAAATCACTCTCGCATCAGAACTTTTCAGTTTATAAAGGAAAAAGCACGATGGAGAAATATGAATGAAAAATGCGATGGAATGAAGACCATAGATATATATAGATCAATGGTCGAGACTGCATGGAAGAAATTTCGGAGGCGAAAGAGGGGAAGTGGTTTCCAGGAGAAAACAACTGTTTTCGCGTTGCAATGGAGTGGTTTTGAATTTTTCCCAAAAAAACGCGATAACGCTTGTTGGCTGACACGTGGCAAAATAAAACCGCCCATATCGCGTGATTTCAAACCGTTAAAGCTCGGACACCAAAGTTGCGCGATATGCTTCCTGACCATTGGATGTGGGGTGATGAGATCTGACGGTGCTGGACGGAGCGCGATACGGGGAGATGCGCAGTTGGTAGGGTGGGGAGAAGTCGAAGGTGGTTTGAATACAGGCCGTTCGATTAGTGGAATGAACGGCCGAGATCTGAAGAGGGAAAGAAAAGGCGGAGGGGCTGGCTAATGGGCGGGACGAATCCTGATCGTTGGATCCCAGGGGATCAATGGTGGAGATTTAAAGATGAGGCGGAGGCAGAAGGGCCAAATGAATGAGCAGGAGAAAGGTGGACCATCGAATCAAATGGGATGGACGGCTGCAATCTAATCGCACCGGAGGATGGCATGGCCAAAAAATCTGATGATTAGAACTTGCGATTACATGTGGACCGTTGGATCGGCGGAAGATCGACGGTCGTGATTGGATCGGGGATGGCCAATCGGGGACACAGGGGCGGAGTGAGAGAAAATCCTGGCCGTTGGTTCTTGTGGATTCAATGGCTAGGATCTAATTGGCATTAGGGGAATTTTGAGGTCTAAAATGGGCCTCCTAAGAAAAATGTACAACCAAAATAAACTTTATAAGAACCAATAGAATTCAAGATGATGATGTCAACCATGGGGGATGATTCACCATTTTTGGAGTAAAAAAGTAAAAATATTAAAAAATAATAAAATAATAAAACTACTTTTTCAACTTGTATTTTAAACTTATCTCCCAAAATTTTTACTCAAATTTCGAGCGGGAGTACTCATTGGATGCAGAATTTAATTCCTCATCCAAGGAGTACCCGTGTTGCATACTTTCGATGAACTCTACTACACGAAAAATGAGAAATACATAAAAAACGTGATTGTAATCACGTTTTTTATGTATTTCTCATTTTTCGTGTAGTAGAGTTCTTCGAAAGTATACAACATGGGTACTCCTTGGATGAAGAATTAAATTCCGCATCAAACGAGTACTCCCGCTCGAAATTTGAGTAAAAACTTTGGGAGATAAGTTGAAAATATGAATTGAAAAAGTAGTTTTTTCATTTTTCCCTCTAAAATTTGATGATGTCATCAAATCTTATTTGATTTTTTCCACTATTATTTTATAATTTCCTTAGGAGGCCCATTTTAGACCTCAAAATTCCCCTAATGGAGTCGGCCAATCGGGGAACAAAGAGTGGCATATTAAAACTTTGTGATTGGCGATTGGAGCGGCGATGCAATGGCCGTTGGATTGTTTAAAGATCAACGGTGGATATCACGATCGAAGGAGAATGGAGAACGGCTGAGGGGCGTGGCATGAGATTAGCATGGACTGTCGAATCTTTACAGATCGACGGTGGATATTGCACCCGCGGCCAACAAACCAAATCACTCTCACATCGAAACTTTTCAGTTTACAAAGGAAAAAGCGCTCCCGATCAATCGTCCGATTGCGATTACCTCTGTGGGGTTTAGCGCTTGGTCTTAGCGCCTGATGATATGTGGATAAGAGGCTGGGGCTTAGCCAAAAGGGGCTGAGGCCTAACATATGGTAAAAGTGGGTTTTTTAGGCCGAAAACAGGGTTTTTGAGGCCTAAACAGAGGTTCCAGTAGGGGAAAAGAAGGGTTTAAAATCAAATGAAGGGATTTCACATGATTTTTTAAAAGGGAATTGATGGTTTAGAAGACATAGGAAGGGATTTTGGGGGTTTTTAGGGGAATTTGAGAAGGGAAGAGAGGGGTTAAAATGGGGAATTTTGCAGGGGTAAAAATGAAGAAGATGGAGGCTTTCTGAGCATAATTGTTTCACAGATAGTGAGGCTTTTTGATGGAAACAACAATGAAGATCTTTTCAAAGGCAAAGGACACACAGAGGCTTCAAGAATGAGATATTTTCAGAGGAAATGTATCTCTTGGAGGCTCAAAAAAATATTTAGCCACCTTTTTGCTTGACAAAAATTTATAGGTGCCTAACAGTGGCTTCACATGGGGATGGCATCTTCTTGAAGAGGTCAAGAACTTTAGAAATATTCTTTGGGAAGTAGGCCAGATGCCTGATCTTTGAACCATATTTTCTTCTCTGATTCAGCTACTACAAACATGATGGATATTAAGTCAGCAGAAAACATTCCCCAAACAATCTACCTACCCATCCTATAGTCCTAACATTTTTTCTTCAAGGTGCATTTGAATTTGCAGACCTTCTTCATCATTTTTTTTTTAAAGTAGAAAACAAACTAGTCTAATTCTACCCTTATTCCTCCATGAGACCAGATTAAACAGTTGGTCTTATAGCTTCTCTACCTACACTAATATCTGCTAGGATTAAACTGTCTATGAGATTTCTTTCTCTACATTCTACAACAGAAATTTAAAAACAGTCAAACCAGGATTAGACAGTCTGGTTTGCTTTGGATCCATGGCATAAAGACAGCTGCACATGAACTGAAATTGTAGAAACATGAAAACAAAATTTTGAAGGCTTGAAATTTTGAAATTTTGAAGCATCCTTCTTTTCTGTGTGACTCAAGTTTTGAGCTTGTTAGAGTCACTTTCTTCTTCACTTCAGCTCTGGTTTTGGGCATGTTAGAGCTGATTCTTTTTTTCTTCTTTGCTGGTTCAGATTTTGAGCATATTAGAACCAGCTTCTTTACTTCCTTTGGCTCAAGTTTTGATCATGTTAGAGCCAATATTTTGCACTTCAAAGGTTCAAGTTTTGAGCATGTCTAAACCTCTCTTTCTCTCTTTTTTTTGAAACATTTTCTCTTTTTCTTTGAAAACAAAACACAACAATGGTATTTACAATGGAAATGGAAACTGTAAACTGGAAATCAGCAATAGTAATGCTTGAGAATCCTACCATTGACAGGACCCCCAAACAGATCTGTACCATCTAGCTCTTGCAGAAAAAAGGCATTTGGACTAATGGTGGATTGGATGATGTATGGAACTTGCCACAAACTTTCAAATTTACCATGTTTTCCTTTGTCCTCTCTCCTAGAGTCCCACTTAAGAACCTTGCCCCCAATTTTGAAGTCACAAGATTTTGTTCTCTTGTCAAACAACCTTTTTATATTTTCTTGTACTTTCAGAGCTCTGTTATAGACTTCTTCTCTTGTCTGTTGGAGATGCATTGTTTGATTTATCCTTCTCACCATGTTGTCCTCTTCTGACTGAATATCTTGGACTAGTTTAATCACTGGTACCCCTAGGCTGGTGGGAAACACTACCTCTGTTCCATAAACAAGATGATATGGTGAAATTCCAATGGATTTCTTTGTTGTTAGCCTGTCAACCCACAAAGAATGCACTAACTTGTTATGCCATGACTTTTTGTTTTCTTCAAGAAGCTTTTTGATGATGGTCACTAGGCCTTTATTTGATTATTCTTCTAGTCCATTACCTTGTGGGTAATAAGCAGTTGAATGACCAAGTGAAATCTGATACCTGTGACAAAAATCAATCATTTTCTTGGATCCAAAAGCAGCATCAATATTAGTGACTATCTTCCTAGGGTAGCCAAATCTAGAGAGGATGTGGTCTTCGAGGAATTTAATGATAATAGAATTTGTGGAATTCTTAGAAGGGATGGCCTCTATCCATTTTGTGAAATAGTCTGTGGCTGTGAGAATCCATTTGTGTTGTGCGGAAGAAGCAGGGTGTATTTCCCCTATGAAATCTAGGCCCCACTGTTGAAAGGGAGCCTCAACATTAATAAGTTTCAGTGGTAAAGGGATGAGCTTTCTTTTGCCCTCAAAGATCTGGCACTTATGGTAGGCAATCATCATTTTATGGATATCATTGAAAAGTGTAGGCCAGTAATAGCTAGCTCTGAGTATTTTGTTAGCAGTGGTTTTCCAGTTTATATGGCCTCCACACTCTCCTACATGGAACTCATGTTTTACCCTCTCTGCTTCAATTTCGGGCAGACATTTAAGCAGCAAACCATTTTCATTTTTCCAGTATAGGCATTCATTTAAAATGCATTAGTTTCTAGCCTTTAACTTTAGAAATCTGGCCTTAGTCTTTGATAAATCAGGAGGGGCATTCAAGTTTGTGAGCACATACAGGATGTCAGAATACCAAGGAGAGTTTTGAAATTGTTCTTCAATAATAGGATCAGGCAATCCTTCATGTTCATCCAAGGCATCTACCATGTTTATGTCAAGGGCCTGCAAGTTAGATTCATCCATTAGTTGAGCTAAGCCCTGACCTTTGATCAGTTTTGTGGGTTTTATTTCCAAGTCATACTCTAATATTACAACAATCCATTTTCCCCTATTTCCATCTGGGTCTTGGGAAAAAATGTCTTTTACCACTATGTTTGGCACATAGGAAATGGTGTGAGAATGCATAATATACACCCTAAATTCTTTCAAGGCCTTTACCAAAGCATAAGCCTATTTTTCCATTATGTTATATTTCAAGGGTGCATCCCTCAGAGCCTTGCTAAAGAAAGCAATAGGTTGTTCCTGTTCCTCTTGATTTTTCTACAGCAAGACTGCAACAACTGTATGCTCGGAGGCAAAGCAAAATATCAAGAAATCTTTTGAAAAGTTAGGGCTGATTAAGACTGGTGCCTGGGTGAGTGCAAGTTTAACTAATTCAAAAGACTTTTTGGCTTCTACAGTCCACTTAACTCCCACTCCTTTCTTAAGCATTTCAGTCATATTTCTTAGGAGTTCCGCTAAGTTGCAAATAAACCTCCTTAAGAAGTTAATTTTCCCAATAAAGGACTGCAGTTTTTTTATGTTCCTCAGGTGGGTAATCTATAGTATTCCCTCAACTCTTTTTGGGTCTATTTTAATTCCCTTCTCTGATATAATATGGCCAAGAAGCTTACCTTCTTGCAGGACAAATACAGTCTTCTTGGGATTTAAATATAGACTGAATCTTTTACATTTCTCAAACACTCTTCTCAGATGTTTAAGGTGCTCTTCATCAGTCTTGGAATAGATTGTTATGTCATCAAGATAGATGAAAATGAAGTGACCTATTTCCTCTAAAAAGGGTATGTCCATAGCTCTTTGGAAGTTTGCACCAGCGTTCATTAGTCCGAAAGGCATTTTTACGTACATAAAAGCACCCCACGAAGTGGTGAAAGTTGTCTTGAGCTGGTCCTCTAGGAGTACTAAAACCTGGTTATACCCTGAAAAACCATCTAACAGGGAGATCCTTTTTGAACCAACTACCTTCTGTAGGATGTGTTCCATCTTTGGTAAGGGGTAATTGTCTTTAAGTGAAGCTTTGTTAAGGTTTCTAAAATCGATGCACAGTCTGATTTCGCCTATCTTTTTCCTCACAGCTACAAGGTTGGAAACCCAATCGGAAAACCTCACCAGCACTATGATTCCTACCTCATACATCTTCTTTATTTCCTTTTCAACTAGATTCAGTTGTACGGGGTTAATTCTACGCAGTTTCTTTCTGAAGGGCTTTTGGTTTTCTTTCAGTGGGATCTTGTGCTGGATGATTTCGGTATCATAGGCCTTTAAGTCCTCATAGCTCCAAGCGAACACATCGAAAAATTCTTTAAATAAGTCAATGTATTTCTTCTTCATGTCTACTGGCAGGGACTTAGCTAGTTTAATCATCTTAGGCTTATCCTTGGTGCCTATGTTGCATTCCTCGACATCAGAGTCTGAGTGTTCTATAGTGGGTTTCTTCGCTACATCGTTAAAATCAAAAAGGTCTTCTAAAGGTGCCAGTCCTCTAGGTATATTCTTATCTTTTGACTGCATCACCTCTATTTCTTCTTTTTCTGCATTCTTATACTCTTTGGTTTGATTTCCAATTTGTTCGATTAACATGTTTATTTCTACGTTATGTGGTGATTTTTCTTCATCGGGGGGCTCTTCACTCAGGCATTTTTAATCAGATTTAGAGTCTGAATCAGAGAATTCAAACTTGTTCCCGCCAATCAGGAAATCCTCTATCTGCTTGTCACCCTTAAATACCTGCCAATATTTCTCATTATTAGGCACTGCAGGTCTATATTTTGTTTGAATGACGATCTGTTTGTCACTAGGTGATTTCTGATATGAACTAGCTATACAGGCTAGTCCATTCGCAATGATGTTCTGACTCCTAGGAACAAACACCAGTTCGTATTCTACAAAGGTTTCCAGTAAATTCATAGCATCATTTCTGTATGCTCTTAATCTAGGGTGCTTCACCGTGTATTCTCCGTTCACTTGTTTGATGACTAAATCAGAGTCTCCGTGCACTGCTATCCTTTGGGCTCCTAGTTTTTTCAATAAACTCAAGCCTAGGATGAGAGCCTCATACTCTGCGATATTGTTTGTACATTTAAAGTCCAGCTTGAAGGCATGACTCTCAGCATAGTCACTCTCAGTATTATGCAACCACACTCCAGCTCCTGCATTCTTCCTAGCGCAAGACCCATCAAAGCTCATTCTCCATAAGGGGTTGTTTTCAGTTTTATCATCATTTTCATCCCTAATGTTGGGTTCATTATTATGTCGTATTATTGGGTTTGCATCATGTTGTGGAATTCTTCGTTCTTTGTGATGCACATGGCGCTTAGAATGAGGAGTAATCTGCGGTTTGCAGTCTTGGTTTTGTTCACTCTGAGTTTCTATTTCAGTGCATTGTTCAAAGGCTTCTTCTTCATCTTCTTCTATGTCTAGAGTGGCCATTATGTTAAAATCTGTGGGCTCTACTCTATTGTTCGCATCTCTGTCTTCTAGCTCTAGCTCATCTATGGATTCATCATTTCAAAGGATAAAAGAGTCCAGATCCATGTGGACAGAGTATAGAGGTGAATTTTCAGGTTTTTTAGGGCTGCCAACCATAAACTTCATTTGTGCCTCTCTATACAGTCTCCTAAGCTGGCTAAAGACAGGGATGGTGGCATATGACCTACCCATCTGCATTGTACCTTACAGCTTGGCTCCCCATGACCTTGATAGCAACATGCCATACTTAGGTGGCACATCTGCCACTACAACATCCATAACCATACATTTGGCTGGAATCTAGGTCAGGTTCATCTTTGATTAGGCCAAGGCACTTCACTCTGCTAGAGTCAAATGAATATAAATCCTTGTAATTTCGGGTTATCTCTAAGCCTAACTTCTCCATAATTACCTTAGGCATAAGATTGTGCGATGCCCCAGAGTCATGCATTGCGTTGTGAAGGATCTTGTCATGGATATTGAGGTTGATGTAGAAAGGAGGTACTACCCCTTCCTAAAACTTCCCTTCTATCTTTGGACCGAACAAAAGGGCCGGCTGATCATCGCTTAGATTGACAGTGTCATTGTTTTCACCTAGGTTTAAATATTTCAAAATTTGGCCTTTATATACATCTTGAGTGGCCAGCTCAAAGAGTGGAACAGAAATTTTAATTTTAGCAATCTCACTCTCCAAATTGAAAGGAGATTGACTCTTTGTAAGACTCAACTCTGTTTTGTTAGCCACTATTTTAGTGGCGGAATCAGTGTGCTAATTCTCACTATGTATAGTGTTTGTAACTGTTTTATCAGGAGCATTAGTTACAATGCTAGTGCTGCTAGTTTTTTTACTTTGTTTATCAGTATTTTGGCTGTCTTTCTCTTTGTTCTTCCTAGAACTCTCAGTTGTTGATTTTTTACTTTCAACATACACCTTAGGAGTTTTCTCGGGTCTTTTCTTGATGGTAATCTCAGAGGCTTTGGGTTTGGAAGTGTCTAAATTCTTTTTGCTCCTAAGTTCATACTATTCTCTAACCTGCATGATGGCATTTTCAAATCCTAACCTGTAATCCTCGGATTCTAATCCTTCCTCATCCCAATGTGAGTATGAGGACCGATTGTCTTTTGTGGAACAGGTGTGGATTGAGTTGTCTACTTCCACCATGTTTATTGTGGTTCCCTCGGACTCTTCTATTATCCCCTCATCTTCATCAAGGAAGTTCTCTTGAAATGGGGGTATGACTTTTTGGTCAGAGTCTCTCTATCTGTTAGGAGGGTTATTTCTCCTAAAGTTCTGGTTCTGGTTATGGTTTTGGTTTCTATTCTGATTGCTAACTGTGGCAACCATTTTCTCCATCATTTTCTCTAGCCTTTCCATGTTTTTGGCTAGACTGTCATACTTGGGATCAGATGTGGAAGCTGATGTGTCATCCCTATATGGTACCTTTTTCTCAGATTTCATTCTGGCTCTTTTTTCAATCAGGTTCACTTCTACACTCACTGCTCCTTTTTGCATATCTTCCAATGTGTTGTAATCTCTCTCCCTAAGCTGATAGGCCATGTAAACATCAAATTCTTCAGGATAC
The DNA here is from genome assembly GCA_034641835.2 of Pinus albicaulis. NCBI lineage: Eukaryota > Viridiplantae > Streptophyta > Pinopsida > Pinales > Pinaceae > Pinus > Pinus albicaulis. The sequence goes on along the minus strand of CM076571.1, from coordinate 175,911,141 downwards.
TTCACTAAATCCATTCCTTGGGGAGGTTTCATATGTGGAGGAAGAGCATTGTAAACACTGTTAAACCTTGTAGAATAGTCATGGACACTCTCTCCTACATTTATTTTAAGGTTCTTATACTCTGCTAGTATTTGGAGAGGGTTGGTCTTGACTTCCCATTTGTTTATAAAGGTTTGATGTAAGGAGGGAAGATCATGGATTGTGTTAGGAGGTAAACCTTTAAACCACCTCTTCACTTCTCCTCCTAAACTCTGTGAAAATATCCTCATCTTAATGGTTTCATATTCGATTTACATGTAGTCAAAGGAATCTTCCATCCTGTCCAGATGGTGTTGAGCAGTGGTAGACTCTTTTCCAGTGAAGTGAGGGATTTTTTATTGATAATCATTGGGTAGTGGAGCCAAAGGCTGAGGTAACACTAGGGGTGCATACTAGGCTGCCATGATGATGTTCTGAGGAGGTAAAGGATTGGCTTTAGTAGTTGGTATATGGATGACAGAAATACTAGGACCAGCAACACACTGCTAAATTGATTTAGGGTGATAGAGGCCCAAGTTCTGAACGAAATGAATGTCAGGAGGTGTAGAAGGAGGGGTCTCTCTATCCCTAATGTGTTGACCACTGTGAGATGGTGATCCAGGGAGCTCAAGGTCTGAATGGTCTAGAGAACTAAATGACTTAGTTCTTGGTAAACTGTTTTGTGAGTCTAAGTCAAAATGAGTGTCTGAAAGAGCGTAAAGTCTTAAGGTGCATAGTTAGCTCTATGGATGGTTCTGATACTAGTTCACTTTCTAGGGGTGGGGTATTTCGTAAGAATGTTCTCAGGGTTGTCAACTATTTCAGGTGGGTTTGGGTTAGGATGAGCTCTTGTATAGACTATTCTTGAATCCAGTATCTTTGTCTCTTAACCAAGGAAGCTTTACCCTATGTGTTTCTTCCAATATGGCTGTTTTTGTATGCAATCTGGTCTCCCAGTGGAGTCTAGTGAAAACCAAGATAATCAGCAGGCCTACTGATCACCAGTGGAGTCTTTAATCATTAAGGGACTGTGGAGTTGCCAGGTGGAAGATTTAGAATGTTTCAAGAAGGTTTTACTGTCCACCACAGTGATTAACTACAAAAATCAAGCTACTATGGTCTTCTTTGAGTTCTTAGAAGTGTTTAAAGGTGTATTTTACTCAAAGTCCCCAGTGGAGTCGCCATTATGTTGGGGTTCCTGTGTTTTGGCAGGTTTGGCTCTACCAAAATACAAGACAACATCAAAACCACTTTGTGACCTCGGGATCTAGCCCTCCTGGGTCCAAAGAGGGATATCTCTATAAAGGCAAAGAAATATATGTCTTTAAAGTTCAAATTTAAGGTATTAGGCTAGTTATAAGGCACACGGGTTGTTGTTTGTTTTGTTTGTTTGGTTGTTTGGAAACATGAAAGAAGGGTTCAATATAAGACAAAGGGGGAGCAAAGAGGATTCTAGGCAAAGGCGAGGTACTTCAGGGAACACTCGAGACCATTTGGCAATGGATTCATAAAAGGGTTTACTTGCTATTCAATATCCAAGGCTTTCAATTGGGCTAGTCATCTAAAACAGAGGATCTTTAAAGATGATAGTATGGTATGAAATGATAAGGAATGAAGGTGAATGACAAGGAAACCTCCAAGGTGACCACTTAGGAAGAAGATCTAGGGACAGGGCATGCCTTAAACACCTATGATCCAACCCCTAAAAGGCTAACTCTTCAAACAAGGGAAACATTAAAGATTTAAATACAAAGATGAAGCCTGATATCGGAGAAAGGCTTTGAACTTTCAATGCTTTTACATTCAACTCAAGGGAACTTAGAAAGGTTTAACAGTTATAAAAGGACCCTAGTGAGACAGAAATCAGTTCTAATCTCCCAGTATCCCAATTCTTTCAATTAAACCAAACAAGAACATCTAAGAATAGATTCATAAATTCATACATCAGTTAGCAGTGAGTAAGAGCTACTACACTCGTTAAATTATCTTGAATTAGTTCTCAGATAGCACAATCAGTAGAAAACATCAAAGATAAGAAGAGAAAGAAGCATTAGGGTACCATGTGTGGGTATATCCTAAGCCAGATTTTTGATTCTTACCAGAGAAATGAAATGTAATGAATTACAGAAGGAAAATAGAGACAAAGATAGAACACATCACCACTGCTTTAAATCAGGATCCAAAGAAATTTCTTGTCAAATTAAAGAGAAACACCAGTCATATACAACATTTTCCAACAGCTTGACATTCAGTCTATAAACATCTTCCTCGGCCTATCTTGCAACTTTACACACAGAACTATATCTCAAGAGAAACAGCTTACAATTCACAGATATTCGATCAACAACCTTTACAATGTGTTTTTTCATGAGTTTTGGCCCATTCTGTCTTAATATTTATGTATTGATCTTCAGTACTCTTTGGGTGAAAGAGTGGTCTTCGATAGGCTAATAGTAATTTCATAGGTATGTTCTTTGATTTACTTTTCGGCTGTAGTACTCTGTAGTACGTTGGGATAAGAAGAAGGCAGATAAATGACTTTCAGGTCTGCCATACTGTGTAAAAAATGCTTTGGCAACATTAGGACTCTCTGTCAGGGTATAGATCTCCTTGGGAACACTAATGAAGAGTAGTAACAGTATGGGGACTTGTCCTCTCTTGGGAAAGAACCTTCTGCTGATGTGAGACACTGATAATATTGTTTTTGCTCTTTAGGCCTCATTAGGCCTTCTGTGTTAATCATAAGGTCTTCAATCTAGTACATTCGCCCTTTAAACATTGAATTAAAGCTTAAAATATTCAATAATGGGCATTAAGCCTCTTTAATTCTTCATTGATACTATTTTCCGCTTCTTTGACTATCTCTCTTTGTGGAAATGTAATTTTAATGGCGCTGGAGATTTTAAGAAGTTAAACACTAGTCCTTTAATGAAATGTTTCATTCAAAAAACCTTCCCAAGAGTTTTCTCTGCAATCTCTGGCTCAGAAAATGGCCTTCTCTGCGCTCTGTGTCACTATGATAGTGACTGTGTGTAACAACGATTTTCACCATATTCAACCTTGCAAAACACAAAATCACGTTACGAAATCCAGGTGGGAGGGAGGGTGAATGCCATGGAAGACTGTGGAAATGGCAGTGCAGCAGTGATGGATGCAGTGGATGCAGTGGGAACGGCTGAAGAATGCAGTGAAATGGTGAAAGACTAATCTGATGGTGGCCTAGTGAAGAAATGGTTCTGGACCGTTAGATTAGATGGACTGATGATGATCAACGGTCGAGATTCACCGTGGGGATTGCTTTTGGAAGGTTAGGCGGAGAAAATCAACTTCAATGTTTATAACACCAAAGTTCTAATGTTGGGCGGAGGAAATGATTTTTAATGTAAAACATAAAGTTTTGACCTTTAGCGAAATACAAAGGAAAATTATGAAAATGCAGTGAAATCGGGCTTTGAATGGTGGACCGGCATGGGCGGAGGGCGATTGATTGTGGACCATTGGATCTCAGGAGGAGATCGATGGTGGAGATTACTCCGATGAACTCTGTGGAAGCCCGATGGAGAAATATGAATGAACAATGCGATGGAAAGATGACCGTAGATCTATATAGATCAACGGTCGAGACTGCATGGAAGAACTTTTGGAGGCGGAAGAGGGGAAGTGGTTTCCAGGATTAAACAACTGTTTTCGCGTTGCAATGGAGTAGTTTTGAATTTTTCCCAAAAAAAGAAATATCGCTTGCTAGCTGACATGTGGCAAAATAAAACCACCCATATCGCGTGATTTCGAACTGTTAAATCTCAGACGCCAAAGTTGCGCGATATGATTCCTGACCATTGGATGTGGGGCGATGAGATCTGACGGTGCTGGACGGAGCGCGATACGGGGAGATGTGCAGTTGGTAGGTTGGGGACAAGTCGAAGGTGGTTTGAATACGGGCCGTCCGATTAGCGGAATGAACGACTGAGATCTCAAGAGGGAAAGCAAAGGCGGAGGGGCTGGTTAATGGGCGGGAGGAATCCTGATCGTTGGATCCTAGAGGATCAACGATGGAGATTTAAAGATGAGGTGGAGGCAGAAGGGCCAAATGAATGAGCAGGAGAAAGGTGGGCCGTTGGATCAAATGGGATAGATGGATGTGATCTAATCACACCGGAGGATGGAAGGGCCAAAAACTCTGATGGTTAGAACTTGCGATTACATGTGGACCGTTGGATCGGCGGAAGATCGACGGTCGCGATTGGATCGGGGATGGCCAATCGGGGGCACAAGGGTAGAGTGAGAGAAAATCCTGGCCATTGGTTCTTGTGGATTCAACGACCAAGATCCAATCGGGAGTCGGCCAATCGGGACAACAAAGAGTGGCATATTAAAACCTTGCGATTGGCGATTGGAGCGGCGATGTGATGGTCGTTGGATTGTTTAAAGATCAACGGTGGAGACCACGATCGGAGGAGAATGGAGAATGGCTGAGGGGCACGGCGTGAGATTAGCGTGGACCATCAGATCTTTACTGATCGACAGTGGATATTGCACTCGCGGCCAATAGACCAAATCACTCTCGCATCAGAACTTTTCAGTTTATAAAGGAAAAAGCGCTCTTGATCAATCTTCCGATTCCGATTAGCTCTGTGGGGTTTAGCGCTTGGTCTTAGCACTTGATTATATGCAGAGAAGAGGTTGGGGCTTAGCCGAAAGGGGCTTAGGCCTAACATATGGTAAAAGCAGGTTTTTTAGGCTGAAAACAGGGTTTTTGAGGCCTAAACAGAGGTTCCGGTAAGGGAAAAGAAGGGTCTAAAATCAAATGAAGGGATTTCACATGATTTTTTAAAAGGGAATTGATGGTTTATAAGACTTAGGAATGGATTTTGGGGGTTTTTAGGGGAATTTGAGAAAGGAAGAAAGGGGTTAAAATGGGAAATTTTTCAAGGGTAAAAAGGAAGCATCTGGAGGCTTTCTGAGCATAATTGTTTCACAGACAGTGAGGATTTTTGATGGAAACAATAGTGAAGATCTTTTCAAAGGCAAAGGAAACACAGAGGCTTCAAGAATGAGAGATTTTCAAAGGAAATGTATCTCTTGGAGGCTCAGAAAAATATTTAGCCACCTATTTTCTTGACAGAAATTTATAGGTGGCTAACAAGGGGAAATTTGGAGAAGGGAAGAGAGGGTTAAAATGGGGAATTTTGCAGGGATAAAAGGGAGCAGATGGAGGCTTTCTTGAGCATAATTTTTCCACAAACAGTGAGGCTTTTTTGATGGAAATAGCAGTGAAGATATTTTCAAAGGCAAAGGACACAGAGAGGCTTCAAGAATGAGAGATTTTCAGAGGAAATGTATCTCTTGAAGGCTCAGAAAAATATTTAGCCACCTATTTGCTTGAAAAAAATGTATAGGTGGCTAACGATGGCTCCACATGGGGATGGCATCTTCTTGAAGGTGTCAAGAATCTCAGAGAATAATCTTAGGACATAGGCCAGATTCCTGGTGCTTGACACATCTTTTCTTTCTTTAACCAGTTGCCACAACTCATCAAGACATCATATCAGCAGAAATATTCTCCCAAACAATCTACCTACCCATCTTACAGTCCTAACATTTTTTCTTCAAGGTGCATTTAAATTTGCAGACCTTCTTCATCATTTTTTTTATTGAAATAAAAAAACTAACTAATCTAATTCTACCCTTATTCCTCCATGAGACCAGATTAAACAGTTGGCCTCATAGCTTCTCTACCTACACTAATATCTGCTAGGATTAAACTGTCTAGCAGATTTCACTCTCTACATTCTACAACAGAAATTTAAAAACAATCAAACCAGGATTATACTTTCTAGTTTGCTGTGGATCCATGGCATAAAGACAGCTGCACATGAACTGAACTTGCAGAAACTTGAAAACAAAAATTTGAAGGCTTGAAATTTTGAAACTTTGAAGCATCCTTCTTTTTCTTTGTGACTCAAGTTTTGAGCTTGCTAGAGTCAATTTTTCTTCTTCATTTCAGCTCTGGTTTTGGGCTTGTTAGAGCTGATTCTTCTTTCTTCTTTGCTGGTTCAGATTTTGGGCATATTAGAACCAGCCCTTTCCTTTCCTTGGCTCAGGTTTTAAGCTTGTTTGAGCCATTCTTTTTGGAACTTCAGAGGTTCATGTTTTGAGCATGTCTAAACCTCTCTTTCTTTCTTTTTGGAAACATTTTTCTCTTTTTCTTTGAAAACAAAACACAGCAATGGTATTTACAATGGAAATGCAAACTGTAAACTGGAAATCAGCAGTAGTAATGCTTGAGCATCCTACCATTAACAGGACCCCCAAACATATCTGTACCATCTAGCTCTTGCAGAAAAAAGGCATTTGGACAAATGGTGGATTGGATGATGTAAGGACCCTACCACAAACTGTCAAATTTTCCATGCTTTCCTTTGTCTTCTCTCCTAGAGTCCCACTTTAGAACCTTATCTCCAATTTTGAAGTCACAAGCTTTTGTTCTCTTATCAAACAACCTTTTGTATTTTCTTGTACTTTCAGAGCTCTGTTATAGACTTCTTCTCTTATATGTTGGAGATGTATTGTTTGATTTATCCTCTTTACCATGTTTTCCTCTTCTGACTGAATCTCTTGGACTAGTTTAATCACTGGTACCCCTAGGCTGGTAGGAAACACTGCCTCCGTTCCATAAACAAGCTAATATGGTGACATCCAAATGGACTTCTTTGTAGTTAGTCTGTCAGCCCATAAAGCATGCACTAACTTGTTATGCCATGATTTCTTATTCTCTTCAAGAAGCTTTTTGATAATGGTCACCAAGCTCTTGTTTGATGATTCAGCTAACCCATTACCTTGTGGGTAATAAGCAGTTGAATGACCAAGTGCAATCTGATACCTGTGACAAAAATCAATCATCCTTTTGGATCCAAAAGTAGCAGCATTATCAATGATTATATTTCTAGGGCAACCAAATCTAGAGAGGATGTGATCTTCAAGGAATTTAATGATAACAGAATCTGTGCCATTCCTAGAAGGGATGGCCTCTATGCATCTTTTGAAATAGTCTGTGGCTGTGAGAATCCATTTGTGTTGGGCTGATGAAGTAGGATGGATCTCCGCTATGAAATCTATGCCCCACTGTTGAAAGGGAGCCTCAACAGTAATAGGTTGCAATGGTAAAGGGAGGAGCTTTCTTTTGCCCTCAAAGATATGGATGTCATTGAAAAGTGTCAGCCAGTAATAGCCAGCCCTGAGTATTTTGTTAGCAGTGGCTTTCCAGTTTAGATGACCTCCACACTCTCCTATATGGAACTCATTTTTTACCCTCTCTGCTTCAATTTCAGGTAGACATTTAAGTAGCATGCCATTTGCATTTTTCCAGTATAAAAATTCATTTAAAATGCAATAGTTTATTGCCTTTAACTTTAGGAACCTTACCTTATTATTTGATAATTCAGGAGGAGAATTTAGATTTGTAAGCACATACAGGATGTCAGAATACCAAGGAGAATTTTAAAATTATTCCTCAACAGTAGGATCAGGAAATCCTTCATGTTCATCAAAGGCATCTACCATGTTTATGTCGAGGGAATTTATGTTATATTCAACCATTAGTTGAGCTAAGCCCTGACCTTTTATCAGTTTTGTGTATTTTATTTCTAGGTCATACTCTAGTATTACAACAATCCATTTGCCCCTCTTTCCATCAGGATCTTGGGACAAAATGTCTTTAACCACTGTTTTTGGCATGCAGGCAATGATGTGAGAATGCAAAATATACAACCTAAAGTCTTTCAAGGCCTTTACCAAGGCATAGGCCTTTTTTTCCATTATGTTATATTTCAAGGGTGCATCCCTTAGAGCCTTGCTGAAGAAAGCAATAGGCTGTTCCTATCCCTCTGGATTTTTCTGCAGCAGGACTACGGCCACTGTATGCTCGGAGGCAAAGGAGAATATAAGGAAGCCTTTTGAGAAAACTGGGCTGATTAGGATAAGTTCCAGGGTGAGCGCAAGTTTAACTAACTCAAAAGATTTTTTGGCCTCTAAATTCCACTTAACCCCTACATATTTTTTCAGCATGTTTGTCATACCTCTAAGGAGCTCGGCTAAGTTGGGAATAAACCTCCGCAAGAAGTTAATTTTCCCAATAAATGACTGCAGTTTTTTATGTTTCTCGGGTGACTAATCTGTAGTATTCCCTCAACTCTTTTCGGGTCTATTTTAATCCCCTTCTCTGATATAATATGGCCAAGAATCTTACCTTCTTGAAGCCCGAATACTATCTTCTTGGGGTTCAAAGATAAACCGAACCTTCTACATTTCTCAAATACTCTTCTTAGATGTTTAAGGTGATCCTCATCAGTCTTGGAATAGACTATTATATCATCAAGATAGATGACAATGAAGTGCCCTATTTCCTCTGAAAAGTCTATGTCCATATCTCGTTGGAAGGTTGCGCCAGCGCTCATTAGTCCAAAAGGCATTTTCACGTACATGAACGTGCCCCATGGAGTGGTGAAAGTTGTCTTGAGCTAATCTTCTGGGAGTACTAACACTTGGTTATAGCCTGAAAAACCATCTAACAGGGAGATCCTTTTTGAGCCAACTACCCTCTGTAGGATGTGTTCGATCTTTGGTAAGGGTTAATTGTCTTTAAGTGAAGCTCTGTTAAGGTTTCTAAAATCAATGCACAGTCTAATCTCACCTATATTTTTTCTCACAGCTACAAGGCTGGATACCCAATCGGAAAACCTCACAGGCATTATGATTCCTACCTCATACATCTTCTTGATTTCCTTTTCGACTAGTGGCATTTTTACTGGGTTAATCCTGCGAAGTTTCTGTCTGAAGGGTTTTTGGTTCTCTTTCAAAGGGATCTTGTGCTGGATGATCTTCGTATCATAGGCTTTTAAGTCCTCATAGCTCCAAGCGAACACATCGATAAATTCTTTAAATAATTCAATGTGTTTCTTCTTCATGTTTGCTGGCAAGGACCTAGCTAGTTTAATCATCTTAGGCTTATCTTCAGTGCCTATGTTGCATTCCTCGACATCCGACTCTATGTATTCTATAGTGGGTTTCTTTGCTACGTCGTTAAAAATGAAAAGGTCCTCTAAAGGTGCTAGTCCTCTAGGTATGTTCTTATCTTTGGACTGCAACACCTCTATGTCTTCCTTTTCTGCGTTCTTGTACTCTTCAGTTTAAGTTCCAAATTCTCCAGTTAACATGTTTATTTCTACATTGTGGGGCACTTTTTCTTCATCAAAGGGCTCTTCATTCAGGCAGTTTTCATTAGATTTAGAGTTTGAATCAGATAATTCAAACTCATTCCTGCCAAGCAGGAAATCCTCTATCTGCTTGTCTCCCTCAAAAACCTGCCAATACTTCTCGTTATCTGGCACTGCAGGCATATATTTCATTTGAATGATAATCTATTTGTCACTAGGTGATTTCTGATATGAACTATCTATGCAAGCTAATTCATTTGCGATAACGTTCTAACTCCTAGGAACAAACACAAGTTCATACTCTACAAAGGTTTTCAGTAAATCCATAGCATCATTTCTGTATGCGCTCAATCTAGGATGTTTTGCAGTGTACTCTCCATTCACTTGCTTGATGATTAACACAGAGTCTCCATGTACAACTATCCTTCGGGCTCCTATTTTTTTCAACATATTCAATCCTAAGATGAGAGCCTCATACTCTGCGATATTGTTTGTACATTTAAAATCTAGCTTGAAGGCATGACTCTCAGCATAGTCACTCTCAGTATTGTGTAACCACACTCCAGCCCCTGCATTCTTCCTAGTGCAAGACCTAACGAAATTCATTCTCCATAAGGGATTGTTTTCAAGTTTATCGTCATTTTCATCCCTAATGCTGTGCTCATCATTATGTTGTATTTCGGGGTCTGCACCGTGGTGTGGAGTGTTTTGTTCTTCATGATGCACAGGGATTTCACAATGAGGAGTAGTCTGTTGTTCGCAGTCTCGTTCTTGTTCACTCTGAGTTTCTGATTTAGTGCACTGTTCTAACGTTTCTCTCTTTTTTTCCTCTATATCTAGAGTGGCCATTATGTTAAGATCTGTGGGCTCTACTCTATTGTTCACATCTATATCTTCTAGCTTTGGCTCGTCTACAGATTCATCGTTGAAAAGGATAAAAGAGTCCAGATCTATATGGACAGAGTACAGAGGTGAATTTTTAGGTTTTTCAGGGCTGCTAACCATAAACTTCATTTGTGCCTCTCTATACAGTCTCCTAGGCTGGCTAAAGACAAGGATTGTGGCATATGACCCATCCATCTGTATTGTACCTTGTAGCTTGGCTCCCCATGACCTTGATAACAACATGCCATACTTAGGTGGCACATCTGCCACAACAACATCCATAACCATACACTTGGCTGGGATCTGGGTCAGGTTCACACAAAGATCTTTGATTAGGCCAAGGCACTTCACTCTGCTAGAGTCAAATGAGTATAAATCCTTATAGGGTCGGGTTATCTCTAGGCCTAACTTCTCCATAATTACCTTGGGCATAAGGTTGTGTGAAGCCCCCGAGTCATGCATTGTGTTGTGAAGGATTGTGTCATGGATATTGAGGCTAATATAAAAGGGAGGTACTACCCCTTCTTGAAACTTCCCTTCTATCTTTGGACCAAACAGAAGGGCTGGTTGATCATCACTTAGATTGATAGTGTCATTATTTTCTCCTAGATTTAAAGCTTTCAGAATTTGGCCTTTGTATGCGTCCTAAGTAGCTAACTCGGTGAGAGGAACAGAAATTTTGATTTTGGCTATCTCACTTTCTAAATTAAAAGGAGACTGACTCTTTGTAAGGCTCAATTTTGTTTTATTGGCCACCATTTTATTGACAGAATCAGATTGTTGATTCTCACTATGTATAATGTTTGAAGCTGTTTTATTAGGACCATTAGCTGCAGTGCTAGTGCTGCTAGTTTCTTGAATTTTTTTATCGGTATTTTGGATATCCTTCTCTTTTTTCTTCCCAGAACTCTCAGTTGCCGATTTGTTACTTTCAGCATTCACTTTAGGAGTTTTCTCAGGTCTCTTTTTAATGGTAATCTCAGAGGCTTTGGGTTTGGAAGTGTCTAAGCTCTTTTTCTCCTGAGTTCGTATTGTTCTCTGACCTGCATGATGGCATTTTCAAATCCTAACCTATATTCCTCATACTCTAACCCTTCCTCATCCCAGTGTGAGTATGAGGACTGATTGTCTTCTATGGAACAGGTGTGAATCTGGTTGTCTACTTCCACCATGTTTATTGTGGTTCCCTCAGACTCTTCTATTATCCCCTCATCCTCATCAAGGAATTCTCTTGAAATGGGGGTATGACTTGTTGATCAAAGTCTCTCTGTCTGTTTGGGGGGTTGTTTCTCCTAAATTTTTGGTTCTAGTTTTGATTTTGGTTTCAGTTCTGATTACTGACTGTGACAACCATTTTCTCCATCATTTTCTCTAGCCTTTCCACATTTTTTGATATACTTTCATATTTGGGATCATATGTGGAAGCCGATGTGTCATCCCTTTATGATCTTCTTCCCAGCCCTCATTCTGGCTCTTTTTTCAATCAGGTTTGCTTCTACACTCACTGCTCCTTTTTGCATGTCTTCCAATGTGTTGTAATCTCTTTCCCTAAGCTGGTAAGCCATGTCAGAATCAAAACCTTCAGGGTATTTCACCAAGTCCATTCCTTGGGGAGGTTTCATGTGTGGTGGAAGGGCATTTTAAACACTATTAAACCTTGTAGAGTAGTCATGGACACTCTCTTCTACATTTATTTTAAGGTTCTTATATTCTGCTAAGATTTGGAGAGGGTTGGTCTTGACTTCCCATTTTTTTATGAAGGTTTGATGTAAAGAGGGAAGATCATGGATACTATTGGGAGGTAGGCCTTTAAACCACATCTTCACATCTCCTCCTAAACTCTTAGCGAAGATCCTCATCTTAATGGTTTCATCTTCAATTTCCATGTAGTCAAAGGCATCTTTCATCCTATCCACATGATGTTGAGTTGTGGTAGACTCTTTTCCAGTGAAGTGAGGGATTTTTGATTGATAATCATTGGGTAATGGAGCCAACAGCTGTGGTAACACCAAAGGTGCATACCATGCTGCCATGATGGTGTTTTGTGGAGGTAAAGCTTGGGCTTGAGCAGCAAGTGTATGGATGACAGAAATGCTAGGACCAGCACCACACTACTGAGTTGATTTAGGGTGATAGAGGCCCAAGTATTGAATGAAATGAATATCAGGGGGTGTAGATGGAGGGGTTTCTCTATCCCTAATATGTTGACCACTAAGAGATGGTGAACTTGGAAGCTCGAGGTCTGTCTGATCTAAAGCACTAGATGACTTAGTTCTTGGTAAACTGCTTGGTAAGTCTAAGTCAAAATGAGTGTCTAATAGAGCTGAAAAGTTTTCTGGTGTAGAGTTAGCTCTATGGATGGGTCTGATAATAGTTGGCTTTCTAGGGGTGGGAGATTTCCTAAGAATGCTCTCTGGATTGTCAACTATTTCAGGTGGGTTTGGGTTAGGATAAGCTCTTGTATAGATTTTTCTTGAATCCAGTATGTCTGTCTCTTAATGAAGAAGCCTTACCCTATGTGTTTCTTCTAATATGGCTGATGTTGTAATGAATTATGATCTCCCAATGGAGTCTAGTGAAAACCAAGATAATCAGCAGGCCTACTGATCACCAGTGGAGTCTTTAGTCATTAAGGAACTATGGAGTCGCCAGGTGGAAGGTTTCAAAGGTTTCAAGAAGGTTCACTGTCCACCACAATGATTAACTACCAAACTCAGGCTACTATGGTCTCCTTTGAGTTCTCAGAAGTGTTTAAAGGTGTGTTTTACTCAAAGCTCCCCAGCAGAGTCGCCATTATGTTGGGGTTCCTGTGTTTTGGCAGGTTTGGCTCTACCAAAAGATAATACAACATCAAAACCACTTTGGGACCTCAAGATCTAGCCCTTCTGGGTCCAGAGAGGGATCTCTCTATAAAGGCATAGAAATATGTCTTTTAAGTTCAATTTAAAGGTATTAGGCTAGTTATAAGGCTCAAGGGTTGTTGTTTTGTTTGTTTGTTTGTTTGGTTGTTGGGAAACATGAAAGAAGGGTTCAATGTAATAAAAAGAGGTGAGCAAGGAGGTATTTAGCAATGGGAGACAATTCAGAGAGAACTCAATTCCATTGGGCAATGGAGTCATAAAAGGGTTTACTTGCAATTCAATATCCAAGGCTTTCAAATGGGCTAGTCATCTAAAACAGAGGATCTTTAAAGATGATAGGGTGGGATAAAAATATAAGGAATGAAGGTGAATGACAAGGAAACCTCCAAGGTGACCACTTAGGAAGAAAATCTAGGGACAGGGCATGCCTTAAACACCTATGATCAAACTCTTAAGAGGCTAGCTATTCAGACAATAAGAAACACTTAAGATTGAACACAAAGGCGAAGCCTGAGATCAGAGAAATTCTTTGAACTTTCAATGCTTTGACATTCAACTTGAGGGAACTTAGAAAGGCTTAACTGTTAGGAAAGGACCCTAGTGAGATAGAATCAACTCTAATCTCCCAGTATCCCATTTCTTTCAATTAAAACCAGACAAGAACATCTAAGAACAGATTCTAAATTCATGCATCTGTAAGCAAGGAAAACCAACTACTATACTTGCTAAATTATCTTGAATTAGTTCTCAGATTGCACAATTGGTAGAAAACATCAAATAAAAGAAGAGCAGGAAGCATTAGGGTACCATGCAAGGGTAAATCCTAAGCCAGATTACTGATTTCTTATCAGAGAAATGAAATATGATGAATTACAGAAGGAAAATAGAGACAAAGATAGAACACATCACTGCTGCTTTAAATCAAGATCCAAAGAAATTGCTTGTCATATTAAAGAGCAACACCAGTCATATAGAACATTTTCCAACAACTTGATATTTAGTCTGAAATAATCTCCTCAGCCTATTTTACAACTAATACACAGAACTCTATCTCAAAGGAACAGCTTACAATACACAATTATCCGATCAACAACCTTTACAATGTATTTTTCATGAGTCTTATAGCTTGAAAGAGAGGCAGAGGAGGTAGATGGAACTTTAAATGAAACATTAAAACATAAGTAGAAGGGAGCTTGAGGCCCATTCTGTCTTAATATCCCTGCATGGACTCTCAATACTCTTTGGATGAAAGAGTGGTCTTCGACAGGTTGATATTAACTTCGGGTATGTCTCTTTGATGTACTTTCAGCTATAGTACTTTGTAGTACTCTGGGACAAGAAAAAGGCAGATAAATGACTTCAGGTCTACCATACTGTATAAAAAATTCTCTAGCAATCTTAGGACTTTCTGTCAGGGTGGAGATCTTCTCGGGAACGTTGATGAAGAGTAAAAAACATTATGGGAACTTTGTCCTTTTTTGGGAAAGAACCTTCTGCTGATGTGAAAAACTGATTTGGTCTGTTTTGTGCTTTAGGCCTCATTAGGCCTTCTGTGTCAATCATAAGGTCTTCAATCTTGTACATTCGCCCTTTAAACACTAAATTAAAGCTTAAAATATTCAATATGGGCATTAAATCACTTTAAACCTTCACTGATACTCTTTGTCGCTTCATTGACTGTCATTTTCTGTTGATTGCAGGTTCCATGGCGCTGGGGGTTTTTAACAGACTCAATAACATGATATTTTATAAAACATATGTTTAAAACCCCTCTCAGGAGTCTTTTCTGCTATCTCTAGCTAAGAATAAGCATTCTCTACGCTCTGTGTCACTATGACCGTGACTGTGAGCAATAACGGTTTTCACCGTCTGGTAACCCTACAAAACACAAAAAACTTGTTAAGAAAATCCATGGGAATGGAGGTGTATGCTACGGAGGATTGAGGAGATGGCAACGCAACAGTGGAAGTAGTGGCCGCAGTGGAGAAACAGTGGAAATCATGAAAGAATGGCGAAAAATTGTTCTGACGGTGGTCTATTGAAGAAATGGTTCTGGACCGTTCGATTAGACCTGGTAGTGGTGATCGGAGGTCGTGATTTGTCGGAGGGCTTGCCTTTAGAAGGTAAGGCGGACGAATAAAATTTTAGTGTAAAACACTAAATTTTTACCTTTGGGCAGAATACACACGAGATCAATGAAAATCAAATGAAATAGGGGCTTTGAATGGTGGGACCGGCATGGGCGGAGGGTGATTGAGTGTGGACCATTAGATCTCAGGAGGAGATCAATGGTCGAGATCCTCCGATGAAGTCTTTTGGAGGTCCGATGAACAAAATATGAATGAAAAATGTGATGGAATGAGGACCGTAGATCTATACAGATCGACAGTCAGGATCTTTGTGAAGCGTTGTCGGAGGCAGAAGAGGGGAAGTGGTTTCTAGGAGAAAACTACTATTTTCGCGCTGCTTGGGAGTGGTTTTGAAAATCTCCCGAAAAAACACGATATGGTCTGCCGCCCGACACGTGGCAAAACAAAATCGCCCATATCGCGTGATTTCAAAATATTAAATATCGGACACAAAAGTTAAGCGATATAGTTCTCGACCGTTGGATGTGGGGCGATAAGATCTGATGGTGGAGGTAGCCAAGTCAGCGGCAGTTTTAATGTGGGCCGTTCGATTTGGTAATGGATGGTCAGGATCAAAAGGTGGGGCGCTAATGTTCCAATGGGGAAGATATTATGATATATCCAAGGGATGGATGGCTGAGATTTCACAGAGGAGGTGGAGGCAAAAGGTCAAATGAATGGGCGGGAGAAAAGAGGGCCGTTGGATCTTATCAGATGAATGACTAAGATCCAATCACAACCGGAGAAGGCAGGGGCCAGAACTCCAATGGTTGATGTTGCGATTGTGCGTGGGTCGTTGGATCAAGGCGAGATCGATGGTCACGATTGGATCGGATATTGCCAATCGGGGAACACACGGTGGAACTTAATAATTGGTGTGATTGGCGGTGATGAGATGTAGCACAGGCTGTCGAATCATTGAGGGATCAACAGTGGAGACTGGATCGAGGATCGCCAATCAGGGGACATGGGGGTGGAGTGTGATCGAATCCTGGCCATTGGTTCTTGTCGATTCAGTGGCCAGGATTGATTCGGAGGTCGGCCAATTGGGGATACAAAAGGTGGTGCATTAAGAACTTGCGATTGGAAACTGGAGCGGTGGTGCAATGGGCTTCGGATCGTTTAAGGATCGACGGTGGAGATCAAAATCGTAGGTTAACAAAGGGATGAGGTGGGAACGGTGTGAGATTTGCGTCGGTCGTTAGATCTTCATGGATCAACGGCTGATATTGCAGCGCAGGCCAATAGACCAAATGTTCTCTCGCATCGAAACTTTTGGATTAACAAAGGAAATGCGCCCAAGGGAAACGTCTAAATGCGATTGGCGCCCAAGGGCTTCGTGCTTGGTCTTGGCACTGGTTGTATGCGGAGAAGGGGCTGGGGCTTAGCTGAAAGGGGCTTAGGCCTAATATATGGTAAAAAATGGGTTTTTGGGCTTAAAACATATTTTTTAAGGCTGAACAGAGGTTCTAGTAGGGGAATAAAGGGGTTTTTAAAACAAATGAAGGGATTCACAAGGTTTTTAAAGGGGAATTGGGTGATTTAGATGACTTAGGAGGGGATTTTGGGGGTTAAAGGGGAAATTTGGAGAAGGGAAGAGAGGGTTAAAATGGGTAATTTTGTAGGGATAAAAGGGAGCACATGGAGGCTTTCTTGAGCATAATTTTTCCATAAACAGTGAGGCTTTTTTTATGGAAACAGGCGTGAAGATCTTTTCAAAGGCAAAGGACATGCAGAGGCTTCAAGAATGAGAGATCTTCAAAGGAAATGTATCTCTTGAAGGCTCAGAAAAATATTTAGCCACCTCTTTGCTTGACAAAAATTTATAGGTGGCTAACATCCCGGACCTCGACATGGGCGGCTATCACCCCCCTGTTACCCCCCCGCATGTGACTAGTCATGGAAAGAATATAACACAAACCCAACAGGAATTTACTATTTTAACTCTAGTTAAGTGGACTTCTCCACTTTTAGTGGAGCTTTTCTAGGTGAAACTGGGCAAAAGAGTAGGAGACTCAAGTTTCGCCCATTCTGAGTGAATGAAGAGTCATTTTTTATTAATTGGAGCATTTTGGAGCCATTGGTGCAGAGAAATCAGCCATTAGAGCAATATAACTACATCTAATAGCAAAATTGTGAGCATAATGAAAGATGGAAATGCCATTGGGAGTTGGACCAGCAGAGGTAGTCGAGGAGGGGTGAACTTCTTCATCATGCTTGCTGTGTAAATTTCATGTGGTGACTTATTTCTCTATTTTACACTATTGTTCAATGTTATTTAAGCTTGTTTAATGCTTCTAATTCACCTGAAATCATCTACAATTCATGGACAAACACCTTAAACTTTATGCAAAGTAATGAATTGATTATGCACATGTTTTTAAACTGAAAAGACACTTAGCACAACGATGGAAAATTTTAGGGGCTAATATTCGTAGGTGGGCTAATATTCCATGTTTTTTCCAAAATTCAAATTCGCCAATTTCCATTTTTTTCTAAAAAATATTCGCCCAAATTTTATAGTACAAAATTATTTTACCTTAAAAATAGCCAATATTTTATATATACTAATATAAAATCATTATAAATATAAATATTTCTACAAAAAAATATCACCAAACATTTTACAATTTGCATATTGGGGACTAGTAAGATTCATCAAGGTTTCTAAACTTTAAGATAAACTTCCATCCTTAAAATTTTCCCTGAGCACAACAAAACTAATACAGTCATTTCAGATCAATCGTATTTTATGTGATTTATTTTATCAGTGATCTAGTAGTATCTTATTTTTCATTACATTTAAAAATTCAAAGAAAATAAAAGAAAAAAAATAAGTGTTTACATTGCATGTAGGGTTTTGAATTTGAATTGGAACAGTTGCATTACAAGATCTATTTAGGAAGGTTTTTTTGTTGCATCATTATTTGTTGCATTATTCTATGTCTCTTCCCTCTCGTATATATATCTTCATTAAAAAAACAAAAGAGTGTTTGTTATCATGCTATATTTCATCATAGGGAATTCAATTGCACTTGTATCATGAGCCTTGAAACTGAAACGTAATTGAAGATAAACTTCTAAAATCTACTCAATCAATCTAAGGAGAATTTGGAACATTAATGACACACATATAGGTCTAGGTTAGAGACATGTTCTGACGTCATTAATCATAGGATATGTCGTTACTTGTTTTTTGTTTTATTTTTGGGTAACCAGTACTCCACGTACGTAAGTATATTCGAACATTATCCATGTACCTTTGGGTATATCGGATGGTTCTCCATGTATGAAATGTATATCAGAATACTTATTATCATACATGCCACATTATAATAAACTACCACAGATTACACTTCTACTTACCTCCGGGTATATTTTGGAAGTTCCCATTAGGTTGTTATCTCGCCATAGGTAACCGAGTTGGCTACCTTGTCCATTATGATACACCGAACGCAACATTAGGGGAGATTTCCTGCACATACTAGAAATAGTATTATGTAGTTCATGGTGATTTGGTAATACCTTTCTACTTATTTACCCCTTTTTTAATTTTTTATTTTTTTTAAAGTTCTAAAATTTATTAAACCTTAATGGAATAACATGCTCAACAACCATTTCAATTGCGTAGAATGAAAATATTGCCTCCTCTACCTCCTGAGGCAACACCTGGTTGTTAAAAAAAACTACACAAACTAATGAAACTGGTACTTCAGAATAGTTCCTTTCTAACACTACATCTTAAATCAATCAACCATAATCATCACTTCTCGTAAGTACTGATCAAGAAATCACATCTTTACCAGCTAGTGAGTCCAACACAGTTGAAACTGAAAACATTGAAACTTCACTACATGAGTTCATTGAACCTGTATTTTTTTATTCAGAAACATTACAACTTGAAGGTATCCAACCTCAGGAGCCTTAGTTAACTACACCTACTACCTCAAAGCCTTCTCTTTCTCTTCCTCTTCCTTTAAGCCAACCACAACAACTTGTATATTTCAGACCCGATGGAGAAGAACTTACACCTCGTCTTTTGAGTATTGATGAAATTATGAAAGTGTCTCAAACTTCATCTCTTTTCCATTTAAGAGGGAATCTTCTTTATCAAGCTCATCCTTTTCATACTCCTCATAATCTAATATAAGCTCCTTCACCTAGTACCCCTCACTTCAACTCACCTTTGAGTTTCCCTTGGCAAATTTCTTTCAGAATTTTAACCATGATTGAGTCATTGACTACTTCTCAACCTGTATCTGCTATCATGAGTGAGTCAAACGAATTTGAAGCTACTTACATTATTTTACTTCACTAGAAACCAATTTGTATGTCAATCCATTAGTGCCACCTGATTACAAGTTGTTATCTGGAACCTTATTTTGGTGTGTCGACTAGTCCATGGACTTCTACCTTGCCATATTCATCTCAAATGACATTTGCTACTTCTTTTATAAGCACTTCACAACCATCTGTTCCACCTATTTCGCCCCAACCTTATTTGGAGCAGCAATATGGTTCATATATTATTGAATTGGGACATTTATAGTAGCCTACTTAATGTTACATTGGGTACCCTCCTTCGAGGGGATAGTTTCCTCCATATAGTCACTATCCCCTGATGGGGGGAGCAACAACCTATTGTTTCCATGTCTCTGTCTCCTGATCAAATGTCACAAATGGGTGCTCAATCCTATTCGAGTCCTCCATTATCGAGAATGGATTCATGGAATCCTATGTTGCATGTTCAACCTAGTTTTGTTTTAAATAAAATTCTCACTTCACAACCTAAATAAGTCACATCCTAGGTTCCCATTTACTAACCTATTCAACCTATGCCTCAACCTACCCAAGTTTTATCTCAATTAATTCAACCTGTCCAAGTTACATCTCAAACATAATATATTCCATTGGTATCTACGATTTCTCAAATCCCAGCTAGCTAGCATCTTCAGGGTGCAATTCAAACCCCGAAACTTGTTTATTCTATACTTTATACGGAAGTGAATCAACCTATATATGGTATTTCCCAAGTACCAAACAACCATTCCAATGTAGAGATGATTCAAAATCCCTCTAGGAAACCATTCCATTGTATACCACACATACATGTTGGTCAAACTACTATTCTTAAAATTTCCTATCAAGGCATGTGGATTCAAATACATCCATTCCATCCTTTTCAAGGTTATCAAGAAACTGGACCAACTGGTTATGCCTATCGAGGTTATCAAAATCCTCCTTATACTAAAATGTAAATTTTGGTTGCTCAACATATTTTGTCATACCTAGGATATCCTCCACTATACTTTAATAAGAAATTTCCATTCCTAGAATCCCCTCAAATTACCATATTTAAAGTAGCTCACAAATGACCATATTTTTCATTCTCCTTAGTGGTCAGCCATTCCTACCAAATTGTCGAGCAATATTCAAACATTCAGTGTAAATTCTAGAGAAGACTTGTCAACTCATGATATGACATATCATTTATGGTGCTCATCAAACTCCTCAAATGATGATTCAATTCATTTCTATATTTTTCAGAGGACTCTTACTGATACAACAGTTAATTGGTATGTTAAATTGACACACGCTTCATTTTACAATTTCAATGCCTTAGTAACTACATTTTTTACCCATTTTCAATTACACATCCAGTATGAATCTAGAACTAGACTTTTCACCTCTTTGAAATAGTCTGGCTTATGAGCCCTGGTATTTCATCAAGTATGTTGTAACTCCCAAGGGCTTTTCGAATTTAATTATCAACCTGTT